>SJYV01047081.1:287887-319438 GCA_006410875.1 Neotragus pygmaeus
ATGTCTGGGTCCCAGCATCAGAACTGCTCCCCTCTAATCTTCTGAGTTTTAATAATTCAAGCTATTTCTCCTTGTTGCCTCAGTCCTATAGGTATTAGCTCTTTTCTGCAGTTGCCATCTCCATGATATCTTGAGTTCTCTTTTCATCTTTCAGTTATCTAGTCAACAAATTGACAACCAGTTAGTAATTCTTTACATTAAATTCTCTCTGTTAAAATAACTGGTGTGGTTTTTCTTTCTTGAGCAGACTTTGATTGCTATAGAAAATGAGGATGATGCTCACAGAAAGAAGGAAGTAAGAAAATCATAGAGGTGATGACAGATTTGCATCTGGACTCACTGAACTTAGCATTTTGTCTTGATCACACAATATTACATACTGACTGTAAAAAGGAACTAGAAAATACAGATGAGCAAAAAATTCAAGAATTATCCATAACCTATCTCTGGGAAATGAGCATTGTTAATTTTCTTTTGGTGTTTAACTTTGCAGACCTTTTTTTGTGTACATACAAATGTAAAAATATTCTATATATTTAAAGAAAAACAGAATCATACTAGGTGTACTGTAGTACAATCTTCTTTTATTATCATTAATGCCTTTCTTTGTCCTGAAATATAAATATATAACTGCCAGATTTGTCTTCCAAAGCATGGCTATGGATGGTTAACCTTGGATAACTTCCTATTTTTTTAAATCATGCTTTATGTTTAACACAGTACTTTACATACATGATTTAATTCCCATGAAATTCTAGATGTTATTTTCTATGTTTATTAGCCTAACTTACATAAAAATGAAGCTGAGGGAAAACAGTGACTTGCCCAAGGTCAGATAACTAGTAAGTGGCAGACCCAGGGCCTGGAAGTTGTATCTTCTGACTGCAAATGCCATGCTCTAGTCAAGCTATCACATTGTTTCTCTATTTTACCCCAAACCTTCAATGGTTCACACTGTTTCCAAATAAAAAACCTAAACTCCTTAACCTAGCATCCAAAGTCTTCCAAAATCTAGCACCAAGCAGATCTTCTAAATTTTCCCTACAAATAACAAATCTCCAGGTAAGCCTGACTGCTGCTGCTGCTGCTGCTGCTGCTAAGTCGCTTCAGTCGTGTCTGACTCTGTGTGACCCCATAGATGGCAGCCCACCAGGCTCCCCCGTCCCTGGGATTCTCCAGGCAAGAACACTGGAGTAGGTGGCCATTTCCTTCTCCAATGCAAGAAAGTGAAAAGTGAAAGTGAAGTCGCTCAGTCGTGTACAACTGTTAGCGACCCCATGGACTGCAGCCTACCAGGCTCCTCCGCCCATGGGATTTTCCAGGCAAGAGTACTGGACTGGGTTGCCATTGCCTTCTCTGAGCCTGGCTGCTACTGGGACTCTATACCTTCAGTGTTGGGAATTTTGCTTATTACATTAACTTTTTTTCACCTGAGATATCTTTGCCATCAGGTAACTGAACTGAATGCTTGCTAATATTTTATCTACCACGAATGAAACAATACAAAGTCCTGAAATGAGTGAGGTGACACATGGGAATTTTGTATACGTGGCATTTCCAATCAGTAAATTATAAAATAATGTTGACAAATTGTGTGTGTGCTCAGTCACTAAATCATGTCTCACTATTTAAGACTCCCTGGACTGTAGCCTGCCAGGCTCCTCTCTCCGTGGGATTTCCCAAGCAAGAATACTGGAGTGGGTTGCCATTTCCTTTTCCAGGTCATCTTCCTGGCCAGGGTTTCCTGCGTTGCAGGCAGACTGAGCCACCATCTGGGCTTTGAGGGATGAGCAGAATGGAGCGAAGGGGTAAAAACTTCTAGTATAAAAGAAATAAGTGTAACATACAACACGGTGACTAGACCAATAATATTACACCGCAAATTTGAAAGTCACTAAGAAAGTGAAAAAATTCTCAAAAGTAAAAAAAATTGTAACTTTGAATGATGACAGTTGGTAACTAGATTAACTGTGGTGATCATACTGAAATGTATACTAATGTTGAATCATTATGTTGAACTTTTGAAACTAATATAATGTTCTTTGTTAATTACACTTCAAGTAAACAAAAACAAAATCCGGTTTACATTTAGATATAAGGAATAGAGCCATAAAGGCATAGGAAGAAATAATTGATGTGTTATTTTTAATATGATCACTAAAATAATTTCTTTAATATACATGAATATAGTAAAGTAATAAGAAACTGTCCAAACTAAAATAGTCTAAGGATATATACTATACTATATACACACAAATACCAAATATATATTTGAAATAAATAAACAGTGTGGCTTATTATGACTAAAATTTTAATTAAAACAATAATAATATGCCACGTAAAATGCTGAACTTGCAAAGATTTGAAAGACTGTTGTTTCAATATTGAGAGGAGATTTCAGAATTAGATATTCTTACACCCCATTTTTGAAAGACCATTTAGGAATCTCTAAGCTTCCAAGGTGGTGCAGTATTAAAGAATCTACCTGCCAATGAAGGAGATATAAGAGAAGTGGGTTTGATCACTGGGTTATGAAGATCCACTGGAGTAGGAAATGGCAACCCACTCCAGTATTCTTGTCTGGAGAATCCCGTGGATAAAGAAGCCTGGCGGGAGTACATGGGATTGCAAAGATTTGGACATAACTGAGAATGAAGTTTAACAACCTCTAAAAGTTTAAAACAGGCAAAATTGGATTCTGCACTTCTAGCACTACGGATAATCTTCCAAATGCTTATTGTAAAGATATTTTTGGAGAATTGCTTTTGTAATAAAAACCTGGAAATCACCTATTTTGCCATTAATAGGGGACTGATTAAATGATACAAGATACATATTCATATAATAAAATATTATTGAGTCTAAAAAAATGAGAGATGTGTGTATCCAAATGCAGAAATAAAATTTGAACAATTCTTTTATGTAAGGGAAATTAAAAATAGAAAACATTAACATTACATATATTAAAATGAATAATAGTTATCTATCAATGAATTATATATGACATGGGTAGGTCATAAAAAAGGCATTAACAACCTCTGTAATATTCTGTACCGTCAAAACATTTTTTTCCAAAAACGTACTTCTAATTTAAACAGTCATTACATTTTTATTTTGTAAAGCCAAGTCTTAATGACATTAACTTTATCCAAGAATTCTCCATCAATAAAAGTGTTCCATAAATATTTCAGGAAGAATTTTTTTCTCCTGTATATTTTTTCACATTAAATAAAATGTGACAAATACTTAACAGTTCTCACATTATATTGCTTGTTTTTCTGTTTCTTTAGTTTGACTTACATCTCCTCCTATAGTAAAGGTCCTTTGTAATAGAGCCCAGATCTTACAGTAGAAATAAACATTATCATCCATTATCCATCTATCTATCTGTCTATATCTATCTGCTCTGTCTATCTATCTTCACATCCATACTTCCTTTCCACATAGTACAAATTGATTGCATAAAAATTCCTTTACCTTTCAATCAATGTCCCCTTTTTCTTAGTTTACTCAATCAGCTTAATTACTCATTCTAAAAAATATTATTTATGGTACCCTGCTTGAAATATTCTTCCATATCATCTGTCCATTCAAACTATCTCAGATTTTAGCCTTCAAAATCTTACTGAGCTTTTTAGAATACTCAATTATTTGAACTTGGAAGGCTCATCAGTTTTTACTTTTACAGTGTTTAGCAAGTGTTGGTGTTTGTATATTTTCATCTTTTATTGAACAGTGATCAAATCTTTTTTTAAAATTAGAGACTGCTTTTGAGAATTAAAAACCCATACATTTTTGTCGCTCTCAAAATAGAAGCTCCTAGTGGGAGATCATTTTATTACATGTCTTATAAAGTCTTAAAAGAGTGATTGTGGATTTTGTAAATGAAAGTTGCATTTTGTGGATAAATTTTGCCATTTACAAGATTACAGATATAAAATAAAGGGGAATGGTGAAGAAACTTTATTATACAAGCCATACTTGTATAAAGCCTAAGATGGCCTTATCTATAACCCTATCAGTAAACAGTCTGCAAAACACTAACATAAAGTTTGTCTCTAACGTAGGAAATCTCTTTTGTAACTCACATGTGGTCAACAAAGTAACCTAAATATATCAAACTAACAGGTGAACTAACCAGAAGCAATCGCATTAATAGTTTCCTCCTTATTAGGTTATTTTTTGTTTAAGTTTTTAAAGTCATAAATAGCTTATATGCTTATTAGGGCAGACCTTCCCCGCCTCCCCACCCCCCCTTTTTTTTTTAACAGGATGCTATCTAGAGGCAACATGTAAACAAGGAAAGAGAAATGCTGAGGGAAAATGCCTTGGGGAGTTGGAGAGAGCAGAGTGACAAACATTTTCAAGACGGGACTGGCAAATTGACTTCCTGCAACTTAATGAAATATCTGCATAGGTCAAACCCCATCTTTGATTTGAGCTAAAAGGATTTCCTTTGGTGGTGATAGAAAAGAAGAGGTACATGATGAAGCAGAAATTGCATGCCATAACCTCCCCAGAAAGCCCGCAGGCTCATGGCTATAACCATATGAGGGGCTCTATGGAGTCCCAGAATGAAAAAGAACTATGTGTCTACATTCTATTTCAGTCCTTACAAATTTCTGATTTTTTTTTGCAGCTATCTAAGAAAAATTTGATATTGTTGTTGTCTAAGCACATTTAAACTTCAGCTGAAATAACTGCCAAGTGATTCATGCCTATGTAGGTGAACATAACGATTGTATCTGAAGCCCCAGCGTGCCATTTTCATTTCACTTTAAATAAAAAACAAAATGTATCTATGTCAGTCAGTGCCCTTCTGCTGTACTCAGAGGTATCAAACAGGCTACAATTATGATTGTGAAGTGATTGTGTCACATTGGAGGAAGGTTTATTGCTTTTGAGTCTGCTAGGCAGTAACACATTCTGTTTCATATTACTCTTTATATCATTGTTTGGCTGTGACTAGAATAATCAAATGCCATCAAATGCTGTCAAATTCAATTTACAGTATTTTTCATTGAAGCAGGCTTTCTGCATTATATTTCCTGTTTTCCCTCTCTATAGCTGCCATGGAATAGTCACTGTAATCATGAGCTTTATTTACAAAACCAACAGAGTGAAGCCACATCCTGGTCTATAACAGATACTTTATTTCCTTTTATTGAGAATAGGAATTTGATGTGCTTTTCTCATACAATTAGCATTAAGTAGATGAAAGAAAACTATTCCAAGAGGATGAGCGTTTTAGAGGCTGCTCTAACGTGCTTAGTGTAAAATGTAAATTCACATTAGCCAGTTTTACATGTTTGTGTGTATTTGAATCAGAAATATTATTCTTCAAATTAATGTTTGCTGAGAGGAAAACATTTTGCTTGCTCATTCTGGGCAATGTCATTTACATAAAGAGAAAAGCAATGATACTTTGATTCATCACAATCTTCCTATAAACCCAGATATGAAGATTGGTCTAAATCAAAGGGTTTTACCATCTTAAGTTACAAGAGGAGCCTAAACTAAGTTTCACGATGTGTCTAGGGTGCAGGACCAAACAAGGGAGGGCTAGGCTACAGGAGAGACTAACAAAGGATGCTCGAGTGGGATGGGGATCTGAGAAAACATGTGGGCTTTGTACGCCTGATGTAAATAGATGGCTTTTGGAAAGGGGTTTCCATCTGCAAAAGCTTTATGTCTGCCCGTGTCTGTCTTAGAAAGTGTCTTTTCTGTTTCACTGCTATGATCTGAATGAATGTGTTCCCCCAAATTGATATATTGAAATCCTAACCCCGCAGGTGGTGATATTAGGAGGTGACTAGGTCATGAGGGTGGAGTCCTCATGCATGGGATTAGTGCCCTGACAAAAGAGTCCCCGCAGGACCCGCTGCCACTTTTGCCATGTGAGGACACAGAGAGAATATGGCCATCTGTGAAGCAGGAAGTGAGCCCTCACCAGAGAGCAAACCTGCCAGCACCTTGATCTTAAACTTCTCAGCCTCCAGAACCGTGAGAAATAAATGTCTCTTGTTTATAAGTCACCCGAGTTATGGTATTCTTGTTACAGCAACCTGAATGCACTAACACAGGTAGCCAGCTCTCAGTGGCGGGTTCTCTGTTCCTGTTTCACTTTCTCCTTTCCTGCTCTTCTCTTCCTCCTTCTCTTTCCTTCTCTCTCTGTATCTATTTCTTTTCTCTCTCTCCTCCTCCTCCTATTTATTCACTATATATGTAAAGAAAACATTAATTTAAAACTATGTCCATGTTGATCAAGTGAAAAATGGATCAAGGAGCTCAATGTCCTCAAACCAAAGTGCCCCAGGAGTCTCAGTCTCTCTCTGTCTCCCCTAACCCCACTCATTCTCATTCTCACTCTTCTCATTCTCTCTTCCTTCTCTTCCCTCCCCTTGCTCCTTCCCTCTTGTCTTCATTTTCGGTGGATACACTTAATTGATTATGCACAGCATGGTGAAAAGAAGTCGCACTAACACTATCAAGTCAGCCAGTGGAAGCCTCAAAACAGAAGGGGCTTTGCAGGGTGAGCCCCTCTCTCTGCAAATGAGAAGTGCCATCTTTTGAAGAAGAGGAAAAGCCCTTCCAATCTCACATATTAGGTGGTGAGAAATAACTAGATTTCTTGTCCTAGACCTGGTTCTTCCTCTGGAGTGACTATGGATGGTTCTTGGCCACTGAAGCTAAAGAGGATGGCTCTAACTGTCCATCAAAGGTAAGGCCTTTGGGGCTACGAGGTCTTATCTTTCAAAGAGGCTCAGACATAAACGTTACATGTTAGTTGTAACTTTTTCCCCTTTGATAATGTGTAAAAGTATCCAGTACCAATTTTAGTTTCCAGTAGGTGCTCAAACACATGAATTCCCGTTCATTCCCTTATGGAAACAGAAAACATATTTGAGCCTGCAGTAGTGGAATAGTACACAATCTTAAATAATTAACAATAATAGTAATAGTCAATGTTACCTGTGAATAAAGTAGTTGATGATGACTCCATTTGGTTTTTTAGGTGGCATCCATTTAACCTCTATGCAAGCTGACCCCAGTGCCTTAAGAATAGGGGAATTTAGATCCATGGGGGCAGCTTCAGCTGTTTTGGCAAACATCCTACTGCTAACTCCACAACCTCCTTGAAAAAAAATAATACCTTTAGTAATTTGTCAAGTAAGAAAAAGAGCTACATGTACACACAGAAGGGTAGGAATACCATGAAAATCATTGTAGCTGAAATTTTGTATACACAGTTCTATACATACTTTAACTAGCATTTACATCTCTACAGGACTTGAATATTTAAATAAGAAATGATTTTTGGAAAATCAATTAACTAACCACATTTTTGCATAGGCACAGACAATAAAGTTTATACCTTGAACTGAGTTTTCTCTAGTTTACTGCAGTTATTTGAGCCAGAAAGTGAAAATATGATTAAAGTAAGTGTATGTGTGACCTGCTCTTAATAATAATATCTTATTTTGCCAATATTTAAAAATGATCATTCTCTTGACACACAGAAGTGAAATAATGCATTTGAAGGATATGGTTTCAAATTTATAGGATACACAGAGATACAGAAAGTGATTTTGCTTTTAAATCAAGAAAACTTTAATTTAAAGCCATTTCCTTGTGAATTAGCTGAAGATTGGAGCCAGGAAAACAACACTTTCCAAAACAAAATGCCTTGGTCTGATTTGTAGAGAAAAGTGGGCAAACTGACTCAGTTTTGGAAATGAAGCATAGCAAAATCACAGACCCCTAGTTCTAAACAACTCTACGGGAAATAGTATTCACTTGGANAGCTTTATGTCTGCCCGTGTCTGTCTTAGAAAGTGTCTTTTCTGTTTCACTGCTATGATCTGAATGAATGTGTTCCCCCAAATTGATATATTGAAATCCTAACCCCGCAGGTGGTGATATTAGGAGGTGACTAGGTCATGAGGGTGGAGTCCTCATGCATGGGATTAGTGCCCTGACAAAAGAGTCCCCGCAGGACCCGCTGCCACTTTTGCCATGTGAGGACACAGAGAGAATATGGCCATCTGTGAAGCAGGAAGTGAGCCCTCACCAGAGAGCAAACCTGCCAGCACCTTGATCTTAAACTTCTCAGCCTCCAGAACCGTGAGAAATAAATGTCTCTTGTTTATAAGTCACCCGAGTTATGGTATTCTTGTTACAGCAACCTGAATGCACTAACACAGGTAGCCAGCTCTCAGTGGCGGGTTCTCTGTTCCTGTTTCACTTTCTCCTTTCCTGCTCTTCTCTTCCTCCTTCTCTTTCCTTCTCTCTCTGTATCTATTTCTTTTCTCTCTCTCCTCCTCCTCCTATTTATTCACTATATATGTAAAGAAAACATTAATTTAAAACTATGTCCATGTTGATCAAGTGAAAAATGGATCAAGGAGCTCAATGTCCTCAAACCAAAGTGCCCCAGGAGTCTCAGTCTCTCTCTGTCTCCCCTAACCCCACTCATTCTCATTCTCACTCTTCTCATTCTCTCTTCCTTCTCTTCCCTCCCCTTGCTCCTTCCCTCTTGTCTTCATTTTCGGTGGATACACTTAATTGATTATGCACAGCATGGTGAAAAGAAGTCGCACTAACACTATCAAGTCAGCCAGTGGAAGCCTCAAAACAGAAGGGGCTTTGCAGGGTGAGCCCCTCTCTCTGCAAATGAGAAGTGCCATCTTTTGAAGAAGAGGAAAAGCCCTTCCAATCTCACATATTAGGTGGTGAGAAATAACTAGATTTCTTGTCCTAGACCTGGTTCTTCCTCTGGAGTGACTATGGATGGTTCTTGGCCACTGAAGCTAAAGAGGATGGCTCTAACTGTCCATCAAAGGTAAGGCCTTTGGGGCTACGAGGTCTTATCTTTCAAAGAGGCTCAGACATAAACGTTACATGTTAGTTGTAACTTTTTCCCCTTTGATAATGTGTAAAAGTATCCAGTACCAATTTTAGTTTCCAGTAGGTGCTCAAACACATGAATTCCCGTTCATTCCCTTATGGAAATAGAAAACATATTTGAGCCTGCAGTAGTGGAATAGTACACAATCTTAAATAATTAACAATAATAGTAATAGTCAATGTTACCTGTGAATAAAGTAGTTGATGATGACTCCATTTGGTTTTTTAGGTGGCATCCATTTAACCTCTATGCAAGCTGACCCCAGTGCCTTAAGAATAGGGGAATTTAGATCCATGGGGGCAGCTTCAGCTGTTTTGGCAAACATCCTACTGCTAACTCCACAACCTCCTTGAAAAAAAATAATACCTTTAGTAATTTGTCAAGTAAGAAAAAGAGCTACATGTACACACAGAAGGGTAGGAATACCATGAAAATCATTGTAGCTGAAATTTTGTATACACAGTTCTATACATACTTTAACTAGCATTTACATCTCTACAGGACTTGAATATTTAAATAAGAAATGATGTTTGGAAAATCAATTAACTAACCACATTTTTGCATAGGCACAGACAATAAAGTTTATACCTTGAACTGAGTTTTCTCTAGTTTACTGCAGTTATTTGAGCCAGAAAGTGAAAATATGATTAAAGTAAGTGTATGTGTGACCTGCTCTTAATAATAATATCTTATTTTGCCAATATTTAAAAATGATCATTCTCTTGACACACAGAAGTGAAATAATGCATTTGAAGGATATGGTTTCAAATTTATAGGATACACAGAGATACAGAAAGTGATTTTGCTTTTAAATCAAGAAAACTTTAATTTAAAGCCATTTCCTTGTGAATTAGCTGAAGATTGGAGCCAGGAAAACAACACTTTCCAAAACAAAATGCCTTGGTCTGATTTGTAGAGAAAAGTGGGCAAACTGACTCAGTTTTGGAAATGAAGCATAGCAAAATCACAGACCCCTAGTTCTAAACAACTCTACGGGAAATAGTATTCACTTGGAGACAAAAGTTCCTAAGGACAGGAGTTTCGTGTTGAGCATAAGATTGGTAAATTTCCTTAATCTAAGGTGAAGCAACTTGTTTTGAGTTACACCTTTTTTCTCTTAGCAATTGAGTATTACATATTATATAACACTTGGAAGGATGAAGGAAGTGAGTGGGGCTCTTTCTCAAGACCACACAGAGAGATGACGATTTTATTGACCACTAGCGAAGCCATGAAACTCAAGGTGACAGTTTAGGTTCAAGAGCCAGTTATCAGGGAAGCAGTGTAAAATATGTTGAGATTCATTTGAGTGTAACTCAACTGCTTAATAATGTCTCCCTTCCTCCTACCTCACCCCTAAATAAAACTGAAATACAGCCAAGCTGAGGACATTTCCAGGGAGACTTTTGTAATGCCTATTTTGTTTTATATTACCCATGGTTTCTTTATGTGATCTAGGTGTTTTTCTCTTAAAAGGCCTTATAAAACAAGACTTTGCAAAGCCACTACTTTCATATATTTAAATATTCATGATTTAATGTGCAGAAATGCATAATTCTTCACTCAACGCAGGGCTCTGATTTTTTCTGAGTACAAAGTCCAGTACAAATAAGAAATGGAATGTTAGTCTTTGTATTTGAATTGAGAATCTATTCCTTTTTATTGAAAAAAAAATGAAATTCTTTTTTATAAAAACCCTGGGCACGTGTCTGAAAGACTTTCACCTTTTTGGCATGCTTGTATCCTTATCTCATACTGTGTGAATGGAGCCAAGTTTTCCAGAAGGATGGATTGATGATGACCAACAGAGGAGATCAGAGGTGTTGCACTTCCAGCATTGAGTAAGACATTGTACTCCACAGGCATTGTGGGGACAAGGATCCCTTTAAAGAGAGAGAATAAAACACATGTTTCTCTGTTTGGTCAACAAACGGTCAACAAACATTCATCTTTTATGAACAGTGTCTATTTAAAATTTTACACTTCAAGGTATACTAATGCTTAATATAGCAATTAATAATTGCAAGAAATTTGATTTGGAAAATATTAGAGTGCTTATTCTAAAAGTAAGAAATGTTTATGATCTATTTTCAAAAACAAGTGAAATATAACAATTCTATTCAATGATATATCCTATAGGCAAATAAAAACAAAGCCATGTTTCAAGGCAAATACATACAAGGCACTTAGAAATGATGTTATATTTTTCCTAGGTTTACTTACTCTTAAAGTACATAAAAAATCCCACCAGTTTTGCTTGTGACAATAATTTTTCTGCAAGCATTGGGTATGCATCTCATCTGACACAGATCCTTGACATAATAGCCCATAAAGTATCCAAATCACAGTCTACCTAGAGAATTCCCAGTGCATTAATTATTGAGTCAGGACAGTCCACTCTGTCAGTGAGACGCATGACCCTAAATATATATGAAATTTGGGTTTAAAAACTGTCATTTTTCACAATGCCTCCTAAAGAATGGAGGTCTTATCAGTTTAGCCTCTTCACAGTCTAGTCACAGAATTAAATGCTTGTAAGTTTTATTTGGTCATGAACAACATGCACACTTTTTAAAGGAGAGGATATGAGCCTTGAATGAAGAATATAATGAAGCTTCCCACCAAAGTTTCTCATTGATTTGCTAGCTTCTAACATATGTGGGCTTCATCACTTACCTTTGTAGTACTTAAATAAGTTTCTCCGCTACAGAGACAAAGAAATCCATAGCATAGGATCCAATAACCCATGAGAGATGAGGTCTAAAGAATTAAATGTGGTTTTGCTTTTTGTAGCTACAGCTCCAATACATGAGGGGCAGAAGAGTGAGCAGAAACCAGAGGTGTTCAGGACTTTATGTAGGATAGATTAAAATAAGGAGTCTCTGAAGGAAATACTGATCAGAATCAGAAGAATTGATCAATCGGTTCCTTTTGGAAAGTGCCAGATGGTGCTGAATTTGGCAACCGAGACTGAGAATTTAAAGTTTAGAGCATCCCAGTTAAATTGATGTTTTTGTCCTTATAGCTTAACTTCTATGTATGATCAATTCCTAAATTCCTGTCTCTGACTTTATATTTATCCTGCACTGTGGATTTGTATTTTGAACACTCTGCTTCACAGAGATCTCAACCTCAAGGTCTAAAAAAGAATTACACTATTTTCCACTCCCAAATGTGTTCTTCTTCCTGGTTTTCTCTCCCGATTTCCCTACACCAGAAGCCTTAGAGTAAGACCCTGCTTTCTCCACTCTCAAATTCAAGTGAGCCACTCTATTTTATCTTTTATTTCTTCCAGAAGTTTTGGTTTTATATGCAATCAGCAACACAAGACTCTGTAGGTGTTAATATGATCTAACTTAACATTTTAGGAAGATAGCACTGCTGGCAAGTGAATGATGGATAGAAAACATGTGAACCAGGAGGAAGAGCTATCAATTTGAAAGTCATTGCATGGTTGTAGAAACAACACAAACAAAAACAACATTTCACTGTATTCCTGTCTTATGTCAGGCATCATATATTATCTCCTTTAATATCACTAGAATGGCAACTTCATACAGTTGGGGACTGTGTTCTCCTCTTCAAGGTAGTTCCAATGCTAAGATTTGAATACAGATCAGTAGCTCAAATGTTGTTTGAATGAATGAATGAAACCAGAAGACAATATTGGAAGATAAATATTACTACCTTTTTTTTTTTAATAAGAAAACTCAGGCTCATAAGAGAAACTTGTTACAGATATCACATAGATTAATAGAGGCAGCAAAACTTGAACTCAGGCCCATTTGAGACCAAAGCTTATCTCTCTTATTTATGCTGTCTCTTGATAAAAGACTTGGGTTAGGACAATCAGAAGAAAAAGTGAAAGGATAATTTTGAGAGAACATGTAGACAGGCAGAACAACTCCTGGAGATGAGATACAGAGGCAAAAGTGAAGGAGGAGTCAGAATTACCACTGATGGAACAAAATTATAGGTGAAAATGAAAAGTTCTGAAGAGCAGATTTCCCAAACTGGGATACATATATCCTGGACATTTGTGGACTTTTGTCAAAGTATTTTTGGAGACAAAGACAAACATGTCCCTCTTTCCCCAACTAGTTTTGACTTGTAGAATTTGTGAAACACATAACTCTCCTCCCCCATAACACTAGGGAAAACCAGCAGAACCCCACTATTTCTAGTCACAAAAATGGGTGTGGATTTTTCTCCCTAAAATGCACAAAATTAGAAAATTATATGCGCACGTGAGTGATGAGAACTTTACTAAATTGTTTTGACTATACAGTCATTTCAAAGTGAACTAACTGCACACCAGCAGAAAAAGTTTATGTGGGCAAAACCAGTGTGTTGAACATGTATAAATACTATTTGTGATGCAAACATCATTTAATTTTTGTCATTTACTTTTGCTTTAAAATGACTCATCATGTGTAATCTTCCCCAGACATGGGATGAAAAGCAGATTGGGACCATGATGCTTCTGCTCAGTCTCAAGTAACAGAAAATTCCACCCTTTTTTTTTTTTTTTCAGATATCACAGCAAAGATTAGTACCTAGAAAATTTAAGTAAATTCATTTCCTCTTTAAAGGAATTGTGAGTACATGTAATGAGCTCATTTAGAAGATATTCTTCAAGGCCTCATTCTTAACTGCAAGACAAAATTGGGAATGCTTTTCCTTCCACCAGTAAGACTGCTAAGGGAGGGGGATTCAGGATTGGGAGCTCGTGTACACCTGTGGTGGATTCATGTCGATGTATGGCAAAACCAATACAGTTTTGTAAAGTAGGATAAAGTAAAAAAAAAAAAGTTTGAGAGTTGGATGAAGTGAGTTGATTACAGGGAGTATTGGAGGCTCTGAGTTCACTAACGGATGAGAAAAACTTAAGAACCATATTAGAAGTAAAATAAAAGAGTAATCTAATCAGAGTTTTCTTTTTCTCTACTAAAGACGATCTTTGGGAACTATTGCTCCAAGTAGTAAAAGAGATTGACGAGTGAGTCGGGGACCGTCTCGGTTTGCAATTTGACCTTCAGCAGAAGATATGGTTATGGAAATACCCCTCCAGAAGGTCTTGGAAGGTCACAGCATCCTGCCTCAGATTTGGGAATTTCTCCTTGTTGTTGTCCTAACATAGTTGGTAAGGCAGTGGGGGAAAAGGTTGCTGTTTGTGCACACATATTTATGACAAAAATGAAGAGAGAAAGAACTGCCTGGACATTGAGCCTGTTATTGGAGTTGGCTCTCTTCAGATTGACTTAACATCCAGAAATATAATAGCACATTATGATTTAGCTAAAGAGATTATCAATAGAATAAAAGGGTAGAAAATGTACCCCTGAATGGTAAATTCTGCAATACATTGTTTTTTGGATGTAGATAAACACATTGGAATTCAATGTCAATTTTGCATGAAATTTTAAGATAAAAAGCAAGACCTTAAAATAATTTACAAGGTTATGGTGACTGCTTCAGGTTTTTTCAAACCTCCTCAGATTACATGTTTATTCTGTCTTCTCTGGTCCTAGGATGGATCTTGTGGAAAAGTCTGACAAACACATTTTGGAAAACATACTATAGTTCTTGATGAACTAGAAAAACCACAGGACGGAGTCAGATCAAATCCCTCTTCTACTTTCCTTATTCCCTGGTAAATTCTCCATCCTCTGTGGACATCAGTCTCTTCATCTATAAAATGATGACACTAATAGCCACCTCATAGAGATGAAAGGATTAATTTAAAATGTATTGAAAACATTTTAGTTCATTACTACAACACAGAAAGTGCCGAGTAAATGAGAGAAATCTCTATAAAACAAAATGAAATTGAGCAAAATGGGAAAAAAATACCCCATAGCTATGAGACTGTTTCCATGTGCCCACAAACAATGCTGAACCCATCTTTTATATAAAGCAGTTATTCCAATTACAAATCAATGTTATCTTGAATATAGTAATTATTGTTATAACAAAAGTTGGTTATCTAGTTTTATTTTTTACATATACTTGGATATGTAAAAGTTGCAGCCTGTGAAGATATCCTAGTCTTTACTCTTAGCAGTAATTTAGGGTGGTCTTTTGTTTAATTCATCTGAGGTTGCACCTTATTATATGTCTGTAGTTTGTACCTTCTGGTTTGTTTCCAGTATCTTAAAAGACAGGACTCCTAGGAGGTCAGGGAGCAAAACTGTACTTACACCATATTTCAAATATAGACATAATCTTGATCATGGCTGGTCAAAGCGTGTACCCNTGGGTGATCTTAGGTAAATTACATTACTTCTTCAAGATTCAAGTTTCTTATCTTAATATTTTGATGATGATATTACTTGTTTTCCAAGGTTTGCAAGAGAATCATAGTAAGGCAGGGAAAATGCTTATCAAAGTGTTTGGCATAAACTAGGAATTTAACAAATGGCAAATATAAACATGTAATATTAATGAATATGTATGATACTTACCACAATTTCTCTTCCTTTGAATATTCTCATATATTTTCTGGGCTGTACCCTTTTACTATTAATAATAGGACTTATAATAATAATACTATTTATAGATAGCATAATAATACAATTTATACATATCATTGAAATAATAACATGTAAACTGAGAGCCCACTTAATTGCCAAAGTCATTTTTTGTTGCCAGGCAACCACAGAGACTTTTTCCTCCCAGCAACTTACCTATGTAAGGTTACTCCATCTTTACTGACCCAAAAAAGTATGTGAAAAAAAAATCAGTTAAGTTAACCATTAATTTGGCTTTGGACATTCAAGGGAAGCTGGTCTAATTCACATTGTCAGAGGTGTATTGTAACTGATCACTTTTGCCTGATGTGTCTGATCCATGGTTACCACACTTGTAGCACATCACAGTGACCTACAGCAGGGGTCTCCAACCTCTAGACTGCAGACTGGTACCTCTGTCCGATTAGCAGTGGCATTAGATAAGAAACAAAGTGCACAATGTGCTTCTAGAGGGCACTAGTGGTAAAAAACCTGCCTGCCAATGCAAGAGGGCTAAGAGACACGGGTTCAGTTCCTGAGTCGGAAAAATCCCCTGGATGAGGGCATGGCAACTCACTCCAGTATTTCTGCCTGGAGAATCTCACAGACGGAGGAGCCTGGCAGGCTACAGTCCAAGCAGATGCAAAGAGTTGGACATGACTGAAGCAACTTAGCATGCACGCCCACAAAATGTAATACATGTAATGTGCTTGAGTCACTCCAGAACCATCCCCTGCCCCCTGGGTCCATGGAAAAACGATCTTCCATGAAACTAGTCCCTGGTGCCAAAAAGACTGGGGACCGCTGACCTAGGGCACCTAATTCCATCCAGGATATTTTTATTCATAAACTTGGGCTTGAGAGCTTATCTTTGCACAAGCTTTCCAGGTGCTTCTAATGTTCACTCAGGTTGGGGAACTACAGGCATGGACTGTCCATTTTCCAGCTCTGTGTATGATGTAATCACTTTGTAATGGCAGGATCCTATGATGAATACATAGAAAGCTCTTGATTGTCAGCAAATAAACAACCTCCAGTTATAACAAGTTTGTTTTCTTCCTGTTTAAAATATATATTTGTGACTCTTCAGGAACAGAAAAATGTTTTTATTATCTAAATCAAAACACAGCATGAGGTACTTTCCAATAAAATCAACTGTAGATTATACACAAGTCAAAATCATCTGCCTGTTTGCTGAGTCCAAAATCCTTCTAGGCACCAGGAAAAAAGTTTAATTTAAGATTTTAATCTTTCCATATATNAATGTTTTTATTATCTAAATCAAAACACAGCATGAGGTACTTTCCAATAAAATCAACTGTAGATTATACACAAGTCAAAATCATCTGCCTGTTTGCTGAGTCCAAAATCCTTCTAGGCACCAGGAAAAAAGTTTAATTTAAGATTTTAATCTTTCCATATATTATAGGGTTTCTGTAATGGATTTTGTGCATCTGAAACTAAAAGATTGACAGGTCTGGATATTATAGATTTATTAACCATTGGTTACAGTGTTAGAGTTAGCATGTAAAGCATTTCTATGATATCCCCCAGGATGGGCTATATAATGAACGATTTCTACAAAGCCTGAGGTGGATAAGGGTTAAGGTGATATTAAAAAGCAAAATTCACGTTTTATTTCACAATGATCCTTTTTTTTAAAGTATAAACATTATACATTAAACATAGAAATATGATGCTGAATTCAAAGGAAAAAATGTCAGAATTCTAGGAAAGAAGTCTCAAAATTTACAAACCCAGTTTTGGAGTCTACAGTTTAATCATTTTGAAAGTGGGGGCCTTGGGATCTAACAGATCTTGGGACAAATACATATTTAAAATTTGTGGAGATGTGGATAGACCTAGCCAATGTCATACAGAAGGATATTCTTGCCTGGAAAATTCCATGGACTGAGGAGCCTGGTGGGCTGCAGTCCATGGGGTCACAAAGAGTCTCACATGACCAAGAGACTGAGTGCAGTGTCTGTACACATAGAATATTATACAGACCAGATAATATGTCAACTATATAAATTATCTCATTTAATCATTATAATACACCTACTTGTGGGTGCTTAATTATTTCCATTTTACAGATGGAGATAATTGAGACTCAGACAAACTGATTCATTTAAGGTCAGCTAATAGATAGTACAAATATATGAAGTTGTTTATATGTGGAAACTAAAAAAATGTTACAAATGAATTTATTTACAAAGCAGAAATAGAGTCACAGGTGTAGGAACAAACTTACGGATACCGAGGGTAAAAGGGAGGAGAGGGAGAAGTTGGGAGACTGGGACTGACATATACACATTACTGTATATAAAACAGATAAGTAATAAGGACCTAATGTATAGCACAAGAAATTCTACTCAAAACTCTGTAGTGGTCTACAAAGAGAAGGAATCTTAAAAAGTGAATATATGTGTACATATAACTGATTCATTTTGCTGTATAGCAGAAACTAACACAACATCGTAAATCAACTATACTCCAAAAAAAAATTTTTTTTTAAGAAAAAAGAAAGATGTTTTCAAATCCTTACTGAGTGTAAAGTCTTAAGATTAGCAATGGCAATTTAGGTATGTCATAATGTGAACATGACAAGGAATTTAACACACCATGGAAAATTCCTGGTTGCGTGGCTAGGAAACCATCAACTTTACTTACCACCCTGAACGTTCCTTTATGTTCTTTGAGAACCTGGATAGTAGAAGACCCTGGACCGAATTTGAGAAGTCTCCAGCCAACAGGCTGAATCTGACCTTAGGCTGGCTGTGTGATGCCTCATTTTACTTTGTGGGGCAAAAACATCACGACACCATAAAAATGCCATGGAGAAACATGCTAAAAGGAGGTAACATAATCATGCTCTTCCATGAAGAGAGAAATAAATTCCATAAAAAAATATCAATTTTCAGATTAAAAAAAAATATATATATATTTATTTGGCTGCCCTGGGTCTTATTTGCAGCACGCAGGGATCAAACTCAGGTCTTTTGCACTGGGAGCATCAAGTCTTACCCACTGGATCACCAGGGAAGTCCCCAGATTTATATATTTTTCACAGTAGGAGATTTGGGTTTTCCTCTGTTAAAATTAAAAGCAGAGTTCAAGAATATCTATGCTTCTAAAACTGAGATAAGGATTACAGCACTTGATGACACATTCTGGTGCTATTGATTATCTCCTGATTTGTTTAATTTAGTATGTTACATATTCATTTTAAAACAAAGGTGAATATATTTAACAACTAAATATATTAAGCAACTTAGTTTTTCTTTGCTTAGAAAGTCTTGAGAGATATTTGTCTGTGGATTTGACTCAAAAAAGACCCTTTTGTCTTTGTTCTTGGATTATGTTCGTACTTTGTTCTTAAAACCAACAGCAGAAGGATGTTGGTTCATGAGAATTTAAGTTTCATATATTTAGGCCTTTATGTTATGTTTATGACTATGTTATCTGTTTTGACTGAATCATGTTCAATGAAAAATAAGTCTTTGTTAATTATTTTACAAAATAGATCTGTTGACAGCCCAAATGACTGTTAACCAATTATTTTCAGTACCATGTAGAAATGTGGCTAAACTTAACCTGATGGGACAACAGGGTTTTGTGTTCATTTCATGTTTCAATTTCATATTAAGAACAGATGTTCAAAATAAAACCACATATCTTTGAAGTGCATAATACAATAAAAATCAGTTTTAAATTTTACTGAAACAAAACTTCCATATACCTTGCATGTTGAAAGACAAAGCAAGAAGATTTCACTGTAATCTTTAACCCACAGAGTTAATGCAATCAGAATTTTGGCTAAGGATGATTATTATATTCCAAATAATAATGCACTAAACTACAAAAGCAACCCATTATTAAGTCAATGGTTTGATGGAAGCTACAGAGCGCAGCAGCAGCAGCAGCAGCAGCACAGAGCTCAAAGAGGAAAAATTCAGCTAATACAACTGGTCACAAGTCAAGGTATATGGGTGGAGTGGTCCATTTTTTCCTGAATCCCCATTCACTACTATAACACCAATGATTCAATCTGGGGAATCCTGTAGAAATGAATGTTCAAGGTAATTCAGACCTATATGACTTACCTTGGATATGTATGAACAAGAAGAGATTTTTAGGTACTGGTATTTGAAAGTATTGCTTTGATAGAAATGTATATATCTAGGTATCTATATATCTTCATCTGCACACCTACACCTATATCGATCTACATGTATGTATATAAACGCTTATGCATATAAACACATGTAAGTGTGGTTTGGTTTATTCTGTTTATACTTATTCAGAGACAGATTGTGTCTTTCTAACTTACTAAATTCCCATTTTCACCCTATCTCCAGTTAATTTCCTCTAAAACGTTTTATACACACGCACTAGTTCTATTTCTTACCTGGTGGTGTCCAAGCTACAAATATGGAATAAGGCCCGATTACAGTGATGTTATATGGAGGCTGGATTTCTTCTGGCGTTAATATAGGTGTCTGTATAATGTAATCATCACTTGGACTGCTGCCACCTCCAGTTGTGGCTTCTAACTTATAAACATATCTATATTTCAAAAAGAAAGAATTGTGATAAAGCAATGCACAGGGAATTGAACGTTGATTGTTGAGTTTTCTATCTATTGCTTAGTCCTAAATTTGTGACAAGCTGCAAATTCCCTGCTTCCTATTCAGAAACTTTACTATAGAGCTTATAGTTTTCCTACCACAGGCAACGCTCTCTCCACTGTCTTGGTCCTTTTCCCATTTTATTTTTAACCCTTGGGTAATTAATTGTTTTTCTTAAACATTTCAGGAAAGTCTTGGAGTGTGCTGGTGGATTGTGGAGAATTCAAATGAATCTTCTCCATCTTTAATGGCTTAGAGTTTACGGAAGTATGTTTAGAGAAAGATGTTTCTAAATTGATCTGCTACTCTGTACAATAAAACTAAATTGAACTTTACTCCCTGCAATAAAACATCTGTTGATCCAAGATATATTTTATCTCTGCTGAGAAATGAATGGGAATGAATTGCAAATATGTGGAACTTTCCCCCCAAACCACTCATGTCTATACATAGTATCACAAGTAGAAAAAACACTATACTTGAAATAAAGGTGGTTGNACCCTTAGAAGAAATGGAGTAGCCATCATGGTCAACAAAAGAGTCCAAAATGCAGTACTTGGATGCAATCTCAGAAATGACAGAATGATCTCTGTTCATTTCCGAGGCAAACCATTCAATATCACAGTAATCCAAGCCTATGCTCCAACCAGTAATGTTGAAGAAGCTGAAGTTGAATGGTTTTATGAAGACCTACATGACCTTTTATAACTAACACCCAAAAAAGATGTCCTTTTCATTATAGGGGATTGGAATGCAAAGAAGGAAGTCAAGAAACACTTGGAGTAACAGGCAAATTTGCCCTTGGAGTACAGAATGAAGCAGAGCAAAAGCTAATAGAGTTTTGCCAAGAACACGCTGGTCATAGCAAACACACTCTTCCAACAACACAAGAGAAGACTCTACACATGGACATCACCAGATGGTCAACATTGAAGTGAGATTGATTATATTCTTTGCTGCCAAAGATGGAAAAGCTCTATACAGTCAGCAAAAATAAGACCAGGAGCTGACTGTGGCTCAGATCTTGAATTCCTTATTGCCAAATTCAGACTTAAATTGAAGAAAGTAGGAAAAACCACTAGACCATTCAGGTATGACCTAAATCAAATCGCTTATGATTATACAGTGGAAGTGAGAAATAGATTTATGGGATTAGATCTGATAGAGTGCCTGATGAACTATGGACAGAGGTTCGTGACATTATACAGGAGACAGGGATCAAAAGCATTTCAATATTAGGTTCCCATTAATCAATAGTTTTTGATTGATTGTATCTCCTGTGTAAGTTACTCAGTAAAGGGTAAGATTTCAACACTTTTATAAGAAAAAAATCTCAGGGCATTCAAATGCAATTTACTTGCAACATTCTGGAAGAATCCAGATAGACTTAAACATGGCTCAAACTTACTGATTTTCTAAGAACAACCTACTTCTGAGAAGAAAGTAGTTCATTTTATTCTGAAAGCTCACTTTATGTTAGATACTTGGACAAATACACAAATCATAACATACTTTTATGTCTGGGTCTCTCTGCCAACAGCTGCTAAATGACTCAGCCAACTAATTAGAGTTTTGATTTAAACGTGATGTTAATTTGTTGATTTAAGAGATAAAGTAAGCTTTGGTTCATAATCTGCTCCCTGCAGTCCTGTTTTTCTCACCTTGAAGGATGTTTTAAAACTCACCACTGTACTAGAAAAGGCTATTGCTTGGTTTCTGTTTTGCATCAGTCAGTGTAGCCTGTGGGTAGAGAGGAGTCAATGAAATAAAATGAAGCCACATTTTGAAATTGCTTATGTTTTAAATAAAACTTGAGTTTTATATTTATATAAGCGGGAGAAAGCTCTGTCCATTTGCTAATAACCCTGTGTCCATTGGTTTGATCTATAAGATGAAATTAAATGTGTGAAAAACTAATAAGTGCTCCATTTTTACTTTTGAACTGTGGTGTTGGAGAAGACTTTGAGAGTCCCTTGGACTACAAGGAGATCCAGCCAGTCCATCCTAAAGGAAATCAGTCCTGAATATTCAGTGGAAGAACTGATGTTGAAGCTGAAACTCCAATACTTTGACCACCTGATGTGAAGAGATGCCTCATTGGAAAAGACCCTGATGCTGGGAAAGATTGAAGGCAGGAGAAGAAGAGGATGACAGAGGATGAGATGGTTGGATGGCATCACTGGCCCAGTGGACATGAGTTTGAGCAAGCTCTGGGAGTTGGTGATGGACAGGGAGGCCTGGCGTGAGGCAGTCCAGGGGGTCGCAAAGAGCTGGACATGACTGAGTGACTGAATGGAACTGAACTGAATGATGTGGAGACACTTTTATCTTGGCAACTGCAAGAAATCATTGATAGAATAAGACTTGCCTTTGGTGAGAGGTCTTATTAAGGTGTTATTAAGGTCTCAGGTGAAGAATCTACCTCCTTCACAGAGCCTGGGTCTCAGTGACATCAGAAAACCAGTCTACAATATGGGAGGGCAGAATTGAGGCAATTTAAGAAAAGGAAATGGTTTGTCATGTGGGAAATCATCTAGAGGTGGAGTGGGGAGCAGGTAAACCAGCTGAGAGGTTTAAGGGGGAAAGATCAGAAGGAAACCTTGGTTGCTCTCTTGATATAATAGCTGCTAAGAAAGGAACATGTCTACTGGATTTGTTTTAACTTTGTCTTGAGTGAAATGCAATATTACCCACTTCTTAAATATATATGAATCATTCCAAGTCAAAAATACCAACAATTTGTGGATTGGCTTTCCCTTGGAAGTTAATAAAAAGAACCAGTTCTTTATTGGCTAATGACAGAAATGCATTGACTTCTGGACTGTTCAATATTTGTTCATTTGTTGATTTAAAATTCTATTCAAATGTGTCATTTTTTGTGTGTGTGTTGAGCACTGTGGATGGGTGGGTAAAAACAAATAGTCTTTATTCTTCAAGGAAGGATATTATGAGTAAATGTGTTAGTTGCTCAGTCACATCCAACTCTTTGTGACCTCATGGACTATAGCCTGCCAGGCTCCTCTGTCCCTGGGATTCTCCAGGCAAGAATACTGAAGTGGGTAGACATTCCCTTCTCCAGGGGAACTATCTGACCCAGGGATTGAACCCAGGTCTCCTGCATTACAGGCAGAGTATTTACCATCTGAGACACCAGGCAGCAATTCTTAAAAGAGAGCAATAATCCAGTTCAAGCTCTCCCCACTACTTGACTAAGGGTACACCGTTTTCCAGGAGGCCAAAATTATGGAGAATCAGGACCAGCTTACCAATGGGGTCATAATATGTTTTAGCTTCTTTTTTACATAGATTGAAAATGACAGACATAAGGAACTCTCAGGGTGGCTGTGAACAAATGCTTCCTTTAATTCTCTCCATATCCACTTAGACACTCAAATGTTAGACCGACAAATTATGTCTGATCACTCAACTAGGCCTTTTAAAATTAGTTATACTTGGATTATTAATTTAAGAGGATATAATATGTTTATTTCCACTTTAGCAAAACAACACAACTTAATGTTACTGCTGCTTTGTTCCCTTACAACCTCCAAGTTAAGCACTCAGACTACATTTATTTCTCATACAAGTTATTCACAATTGGCACTTATACAGCCGGAAAATGGATTCTAAATCCATGTTCCTTCTGCAGAGGAAAACCCATTTAGTTTACTGTTTCTTTGCACAGTTATTTGTGTTAAAGGAAAGGTGAATAAAGTTAAAAAGCAAATCAAGTAAAACATTTCTCATTTCATACTCTCCAGCACTGTTGAAAGCTATAATTTTTAAGTCATGAAATCTGAGCTCTTTCAAGAAAATGTTTTTTGTTTTGGACAAAATGAGAGTAGAGATCCATATTGCCTAAGAATTTAAATATATGGATTTGATGAGCAAAGTGGAGAGACCCTGCTCTTCTATCAGGCTTGAGTTTCAGCCAAAACTGATTGATAGATCCTTTAGAAATTATCCATTATCATCAAAGTATCCATTTGATAGTTTCCCTTTCCAAAAAATCCACTGCTGGTTTCTTCCTTTCAAAGGAACACTAAGCTTTTTGACATGAAACATTCTTTATATAGAAAACATCATTAGTGAATTCCTGGTGAGGAGCCATATGCCCCATATGTGGAATTTTCCATTTTATTCCCCATTTACTGGTAGGAAGTTCAGGTCTAATATTCTGAGGTACAACAACCCCTTCATTAGAAGAGTAATGGACAAGTAGTTCAGGACTCTTTGATGAGCATTAATATTACATTTCTGTTCAAAAGCTTATTTATGCCTCTTCTTTCCCCACATGGAAAGCAGCAGATAATAAAGATTAACAAAATAATTAGTTGATCACTAGCCTAAGTTTCTGAGCAGATTTTTCTTCTAAAAGCAAATGATACTATCTGTCCCAGTTCTTTACCCACAGACCATTGTTATCAGGTAGGTATGCATGCTTCCAGAATCTTTCCTATGCATTTATCTACAGAAATGAATAAATTTCCTATGTGTTGCTTTAGACATAAAGATGCTATATATTAAGACAGTTCTATAACTCTACATTATATGTACAGATTGCCTTGTTTCTTTAAATTGATGGAATTCCATAACATGAATATATCTGAATAAATTTAGCAATTCCCTGACTCAAAGACATTTAGATTGCTTCCAATATCTTGGCATTCCACAACAACAATAAAGGCTTCAATAGACAACCTGGTACATGCCTCCTTGTGCAGTTGTGTTATTTTCTGGCATTAATAATAAAATTGAAGCTGCTCTGTTACGGGGAATCAACATTTTACATTTAACAGACATTGCCAATTTGATTTTTAAGGTGATGGTCCCACTTCCCAATCCCTCAAGCTGTGTTTGATAGTATTTTTCCTCCATCTGTTCACTTGTCAAATTCCTTGATTCTTGTGGTCCATCTCAGAAGGCATCCACCCTCTAAGATCTTTCTTGAAGGCCCTGATGGGTTGTAATCTCTTCCTTCCGAGATTAACCTGAGCATTTTGTTCATTAATTCTCATTTAACATCACCTCTAAGATTCTCTCTCTTTATGTCCATTTGGTTACTTACCCTATCACTTCTACTCGATTGCAAGTTCTTGTGGGCAGTGAATATTTTTTGTCAGTTTCAACATGGAGTGTGGTGCTTGTTATATTTTAGTTGCACTGGGAATATTTAACCTTTGATTTTTGGAGGAATTTCATATCCAAGAACATAGTATCTTTTTTCTTCCAAGGAAAACCACATCTTAAGGAATTGAAAGCAAACTGCCTTGGGAGACTTATAGTTTAACTAAACTTGAAAAACAGGAAGCTAGAATATTATTTTGGATCCATATACTTTATTTCTTCTTCCTTGTTTGTTATGATAGAGTTTATAGAGTTCATGTCAAAATACCATATGAAAACTTCTTTTTCCCAACCATGGGTATTTTTTAATTACCTTGAGGGGCTGCCTGCAGAGTCTGACCTAGAAAAGGCTCACTTGAAGTGCATCCAGCAGATGTACAAGCTCTAAGTGTGAAGCTGTAGTTGGTGTATGGCTGGAGACCTAGAAAGAGCAAACAAGAAATCAAGTACCTCTTGAGAGGATTATTTATTATCAGGTAAACACTAGCAGTCACATGCAGAGTTGCAGATAGGATATTCAAAATTTTTAAGAGTAGAAAACACTCCAAGGGGGAAAGGAACTTCATAAGCAGCTCAGTATTAAAAGACATTTCATTTCTCAACTGCAAAACAACAAATTCTAAGCCTTCAAAGAGATGTGAAAATTCTTGTCATCCATCCATCTATCCATCTTTCCATTAATTCCCCTGTACCAGGTATCATTGAAGAGACTCCCTTGCCTAAAGGATGGAGGTGCTCCATCTCCCAAACAGCTTATTCCATCTCTAGAGACCTCTAGAGTTCTCTTTGTTTGGTGTGAAAGTCCTTCTTTATATTGTGGTGAATTCTTTCTAATACTTCCACCCACTAGGGACACAGAGAACAAATCTAATTTCTTTTCCACATGACAGTTCCTCAAATATTTGTGGACAGTTATCAAATACCCCCCGAGTTTTCTCTTCTCCAGGCTAACCATCCCAGTTTCTGCAACTGCTTCTTATATGAACAGGGGCAGGGAGAAAAATAAAATAAAAAGAAGGTTAGAGTCAACATTTTTAGCCTCAAGCCATATTCAGCTCATATTAACTTTTCTTTTAACTTTGCATTTCTTTATCATATGTGCTCCTACTGTACCATCTCACAATCCTGTAGTTTTTTGCAAGGTATGTTGTTTTGTGTTTACACATAGATTAGACATATTATGAAGAGGGAACAGTGTTTCCTATTTCTTTTATAATAAGATGTATAATGTAGCACAGTAATTGCTCAATCAATTCTCAGGAAAAGAAGGAACAGCAATCCACCGACAACAGATATACTGATATCTGTTGGCAATCCACAGATAACAGTTATATATTGTCCCATGTCCATTGCAAACTCCCTAAGTATCCTTTCCCCACACCGTGCCCCCCGTAACCATAAGTTCATTTCCTAAGTCTATTTCTCTTTTGTACATTCATTTGTATCACTTAATTTTAGATTCCATATATAAAGAACCCATTTTGATATTTCTCCTTCTCTGTCTATACACATTGCTATATTTAAAATGGATCAACAAGTTCCTACTGCATAGCACAGGGACCTCTGCTCAATGTTATGTGGCAGCCTGGATGGGAGGGGGATTTTGGGGGAGAAAGGATATATGCATATGGATGGCTGAATCCCTTCTCCGTCCACCTGAAACTGTCACAACATTGTTAATCAGCTATAACCTGATACAAAATAAAGTTATATACTGTTAGATTTCACCACTGCATGGCCAGTGACCTTTCAGAAGTTACTTGGCTTCATTCTGCTTTGATCTACTGATCTGTAAAATAAGGAATCACTGCATCTAGTCTCTAAGGCTGTTGAGAAGTACTTAGAGTAGTACTTTATTTTAGTAGAAGCAACTTTAAGACTCAGCAGCATTCAACAAGAGTACTTTGAGGCTAACATTTGTTTCCTTGACTCTTGGGAAAAGTAAAACAAAGCCAAAGCTTTAAAAATATTTTCTGATAAAAGAATAGGACAATATCTATGTCAAATAATTGGGCTTAGTTCCAACATGGATCCAATAAATTTCTATACTTATTTTTTCATGAATTTTGAACTGTTTTCACATATCCTGTTCTTTCGGTGAGTGAACTCTTCTTCCAGACATTTATGTGTCACTCTGTCACTTTACATATATCTATTCAAACGCTATATTTTAAAAGATTTTGGTCAGTTTATCTACACACAACAACCAGTACTTTTTATCCTCTCAAATTACTTTATTCTTTCATAGCCTTCCACCCTATCTGATATTTATTTATCACTTGTCTCCACCTCTGTGACATAAGCCTAAAAAGAACAAGGACTTGGTTTTGCCCACAACTGTATCCTTTGAATAGTGACAGGCACAAAGTAGGTGCTCATTAAGTGAAGGAAAAAATTAATTAACTAGTTCACTTAGAATTGGAGCAGTAGTCTGGCTTCTCTACTAAAGCCATAATGTTCTGTAGCTGGAGCTGCTCCGGGATTCAGCTTCAAAACACTTAGTGTTTCCTTATCAATTTAATGATAAGATGTGGATACTTATTTGATTATAATCTTCTACTTGGCTGCTATGGAGGATTTACATACTTCTGATATTTACATGATTTACAGATGAGGAATATGATGAAAGATCTAGGCCATTTCCAAGCCTTGTGGGTTTGATAAAAGCTTATAGGAAAATGCTCAAGATTATAAAATATAGAGCTCAAGAGAAATATTTAAGAATGAAGGTCAGGGATGGCAGTGACTGATTTAGTCTGACAAAGTTGCCTTCTTTACTCCGATTACTGAAAAATGGGGTCTTGACCCTTGTAACACCATTGTATCTGAATATCTTACTTTCTCACTTCGAAGGTAAGCCCTTTGAGGGTAAGGAGGGTATCTTTGAATGTTTTTAAAATCATTTCTTCCCATGTATTCAACGTGTTTCAAAAATTGTTTAAGGAAGACCAGGGCATAAAAGCACCCAATAAGAATGGCACGGTTGTGATGCTATGATATGTACATGTACCATCACAAGTGTGATGCGACCAAACAGGCCCTTCCTCTTCATTCCATAGGGACTCTTGCCCACAGCATCAATTTCATTGAGTAGGATATTCTTCTCTACTTGCATAATACTATTAAAATAAAAACAAAATTAATATAATTTATGAACAATAAATATTTTCTAGATTTTTTTTTCTGAATGTCAGGCTTAAGTATGCCTAGAAAAAATGAAGCAATACTTGATTTTTCTCTGGAATAGTCTGACAAAAAAAAAAAAAAGCCTTTGTTCTCTTCCACATTTTGTATTCTGGTTGGTCTGGTTTCAGACTTTTGAAGAACAATTTAGCATGGGTCTTAGGAAAACAAGAGAAAACATCATCCCAGAGGTATACTAAGATTGATTAGAAGATTGAAGGTATTTGTAATGAGGACTGTCACTAAAAGAAAATCTAAATATATAAAAATAGAAATTGTTTTTTCCTTACAAAATTTTTCTAAAGGGGGTTGAGTGTCATCCATTTCACACTAAAAGACAGATGTATGGAGGTGGTACGACAGCAGAGCAATCAGCTTTTAAAGAAGTTTTGATAGACTGAGGAAGGTGTGCCAAAGGAGTCTGTCACAAGGGGTGGGGTGGTTTAGTAGAGGATCGGGCCAGAGTTAGTGAAGGAATATACATCTCTTGGAGACACTGGAATACCAGAATTAAGGGTGATGGGCAGAACTGAGTATTAAGCAGAGAGCACTGGTCAAAAAGTCAAAAGATTATCAAACTAAGTGAGGTAAGTCAGAGAGAGAAAGATACATATTATATGATACCACTTGTATGTAAAATCTAAAAAAAATGATGCAAGTGAACTTATTTACAAGATAGAAATAGAGTCATAGACATAGAAAAGAAATTTATGGTTACCGAAGGTGAAAAGGGTTGGGGAGGGATAAATTAGGAGTTTGAGATGAATAGACACACTCTACTATACAGAAAACATTACATTATATTATACTATACTATACTATATTATATAATATACTATAATATTATACTATATTACTATACAGAAAGTATTTTTCTGTGTGTGTGTGTATATATACTCTTTGCCAACCAAGGTCCATCTAGTCAAAGCTATGGTTTTTCTGGTAGTCATGTATGGTTAACAAAGGTGAAAAGAGTTAGGGAGGGATAAATTAGGAGTTTGAGATGAATAGACACACTCTACTATACAGAAAACATTAATTATATTATACTATACTATATTATATAGTATACTATAATATTATACTATACTACTCTACAGAAAGTATTTTGCTGTGTGTGTGTATATATATAATCTTTGCCAACCAAGGTCCATCTAGTCAAAGCTATGGTTTTTCTGGTAGTCATGTATGGATGTGAGAGTTGGACTATAAAGAAAGCTGAGTGCTGAAGAATTGATGTTTTCAAACTGTGGTGTTGGAGAAGACTCTTGAGAGTCCCTTGGACTGTAAGGAAATCAAACCAGTCCATCCTAAAGAAAATCAGTCCTGACTATTCATTGGAAGGACTGATGCTGAAGCTGAAACTCCAATACTTTGGCCACCTGATGCAAAGAACTGACTCACTGGAAAAGATTCTGATGCTGGGAAAGACTGAAGGCAGGAGGAGAAGAGGATGACAGAGGATGAGATGGTTGATGGCATCATTGACTCCATGGACATGAGTTTGAGCAAGTTCTGGGAGTTGGTGATGGACAGGGAAGCCTGGTGTGCTTCTGTCCATGGGGCCCCAAAGAGTCGGACATGACTGAGAGAATGAACTGAACTGAACTAATACTTTAAAAATCAGAATAAATGAATTTGCCTAAGACACTGTAATAAGGTAAGAGAAATAAAGTAATTATTTACAATAGACAGTAAAAGAGCAAATCAAACAATCTCTGTTTATAGTTGATATGATTTTTTTGAACATTGAAAAATCTAAGATGTCTAAAAAATTTAGGTCTAATATGCAAATTCAGTAAGATTGCAGAATGCAATATGAGTAGAGATATCAACTGTTTCTCCAAATACTGCTGCTGCTGCTGCTAAGTCACTTCAGTTGTGTCTGACTCTGTGTGACCCCATAGATGGCAGCCCACCAGGCTCCCCCATCCCTGGGATTCTCCAGGCAAGAACATTGGAGTGGGTTGCCATTTCCTTCTCTATTTACAATAGTATAAAATATGCAATAATTAGGAATAAGTTGAACATAAGATAGTCAAGACTGCTATGCTAAACTACAATACATTATATTGCTGAGTGAGATTAAATATTTCTGACCTCCATAAATGGGATGATAATATGTTCATGAATTGCAAGGCTCAGTATTACTAAATGTTCATTCTTTCAGAATCAGTATATAGATTTCAATGCAATTCCAATCAAAATCTCTGCAGGTTTATTTGTTGAAAATCACAAGGTGATTCTAAAATTTATATTGTTATGTAGAAGTTTGAAAGAGCCCATATATTACTAGTGGAAGTGTATGACGGCATATCTGATTTGAAAAAAATCATAAAGAATGCATGTGTGTAAAAGATAAAATTCATGAAGTATCCAATTAATGTTTTTATAAGTTCGATTAGTCAGAAGAGTGGGAAGATAAGACAATTAGTATGCATATGTCTGTAAAGAACATGTATCAGTAGGAAGTTTCAGTTCGGTTCAATTGCTCAGTCATGTCTGACTCTTTGCGACCCCATGAATTGCAGCACGCCAGACCTCCCTGTCCATCATCAACTCCTGGAGTCTACTCACATCTATACATGACTACTGGAAAAACCATAGCCTTGACTAGATGGACCTTTGTTGGCAAAGGTCTTAATGTCTCTGCTTTTGAATATGCTATCTAGGTTGGTCATAACTTTCCTTCCAAGGAGTAAGCGTCTTTGAATTTCATGGCTGCAATCACCATCTGCAGTGAGTTTGGAGCCCCCCAAAATAAAGTTTGACACTGTTTCCACTGTTTCCTCCTCTATTTCCCATGAGGTGATGGGATTGATGCTATGATCTTTGTTTTCTGAATGTTGAGCTTTAAGCCAACTTTTTCACTCTCCTCTTTCACTTTCATCAAGAGGCTCTTTAGTTCCTCTTCACTTTCTACCATAAGGGTGGTATCATCTGCATATCTGAGGTGATTGATATTTCTCCCAGCAATCTTGATTCTAGCTTGTGCTTCTTCCAGCCCAATATTTCTCATGATGTACTCTGCATAGAAGTTAAATAAGCATGGTGACAACATACAGCCTCGACGTACTCCTTTTCCTATTTGGAACCAGTCTGTTGTTCCATGTCCAGTTCTAACTGTTGCTTCCTGACCTGCATACAGGTTTCTCAAGAGGCAGGTCAGGTGGTCTGGTATTCCCATCTCTTT
>SJYV01047081.1:323390-340297 GCA_006410875.1 Neotragus pygmaeus
GGCAAAGTAATGTCTCTGTTCTTGAATATACTATCTAGGTTGTTCATAACTTTTCTTCCAAGGAGTAAGCGTCTTCTAATTTCATGGCTGCAATCACCATCTGCAGTGATTTTGGAGCCCCCCAAAATAAAGTCTGACACTTTTTCCATTGTTTCCCCATCCATTTCCCATGAAATGATGGGACCGGATGCCATGATCTTTGTTTTCTGAATGTTGAGCTTTAAGCCAACTTTTTCACTCCCCTCTTTCACTTTCATCAAGAGGCTCTTTAGTTCCTCTTCACTTTCTGCCATAAGGGTGGTGTCATCTGCATATCTGAGGTTATTGATATTTCTCCCAGCAATATTGATTTCAGCTTGTGTTTCTTCCAGTCCAGCATTTCTCATGATGTACTCTGCAAACAAATGTTGGCAATTAGATCTCTGGTTCCTCTTCCTTTTCTCAATCCAGCTTGAACATCTGGAAGTTCTCGGTTCAGGTACTGTTGAAGCCTAGCTTGGAGAATTTTGAGCATTACTTTGCTAGAGTGTGAAATGAGTGTGACTGTGTGGTAGTTTGAACATTCTTCAGCATTGTCTTTCTTTGGATTAGAATGAAAACTGATCTTTTCCAGGCCTGTGACCACTGTTGTGNGAAGCCTAGCTTGGAGAATTTTGAGCATTACTTTGCTAGAGTGTGAAATGAGTGTGACTGTGTGGTAGTTTGAACATTCTTCAGCATTGTCTTTCTTTGGATTAGAATGAAAACTGATCTTTTCCAGGCCTGTGACCACTGTTGTGTTTTCCAAATTTGCTGACATATTGAGTACAGCACTTTCACAGCATCATCTTTTAGGATTTGAAATAGCTCAGTTGGAATTCCATCACCTCCACTAGCTTTGTTCATAGTGACGCTTCCTAAGGCCCACTTGACTTCACACTCCAGGATGTCTGGCTCTAGGTGAGTGATCATGCCACCGTGGTTATCTGGGTCATGAAGATCTTTTTTTGTTATTTTGTGTATCCTTGCCACCTCTTTTTCATATCTTCTGCTTCTGTTAGATCCATACAGTTTCTACCCCTTATTGTGCCCATCTTTCCATGAAATGTTCCCTTGGTATCTCTAATTTTCTTGAAGAATCTCTAATCTTTCCCATTTTATTGTTTTCCCTTATTTCTTTGCATTGATTACTTAGGAAGGCTTTCTTATCTCTCCTTGCTATTCTTTGGAACTCTGCATTCAGATGTGTATATCTGAAACTAAAGTTTACTTAATATTTACTACTTGCAGGCCTTCTTCCATGTACTTTCTAGACATCAGTTGACACCATTAAAGCCCTTGGGGAGTAAGACAATTACTCCCAGAGGCACTGCTGCTCTCTGCTCAGATAACAGGAGCCAAAGCATAGAGAGATGAAGGAACTCACCTCTAATAACAGAGATAAGAAAGGGTGAGGTCAGGATGCAATTCTGGGCAGTTGGGACTTCCTTGGTAACTCAGATTGTAAAGCATCTGCCCCAAATGTGGGAGATCCAGGTTCAATCCCTGGGTTGGGAAGATCTCCTGGAGAAGAAAATGACAACCCACTCCAGTATTCTTGCCTGGAAAATCCCATGGATGGAGGAACCTGGTAGGCTACAGTCAATCCGGTTGCAAAGAGTCAGACACGACTGAATGACTTCACTTTCTTTCTTTTCTTTTTGGGCTGAAAAATGTGGCCCAGAGCAGTTGGATCCATTCTATGAGGCTTCTAAGTAAAATGGCACAGATCCTTCAAGGCCTAGTAACACTTCTGGTAATATTAAAAATCCACATGGAGCTAAGTATTTGAATATTTTCATTTGGAATATGAGCACAATTCAAGTACAGAGGCAGACTCAGCTTAGCAGTCTGAAATCAGACTCTGGGTCTAATCCTTATCTACCTATCAGCTACTACCACAAGCCAGCTTATTGACCTCAGTTCCCATATATGTAAACTGTGGGCACAGGAATATAGACTGTTTAACTGAACCACAGGCTAATATGAAAGAAGACAACAGATGCATCCAATATTTTTATATTCTTTTCTTAGGTCCAGTAGTCATGTATAAAGGTGAGAATTAGACCATAAAGAAAGTTAAGTGCTCAAGAATTGATGCTTTCAAATTGTGATGCTGGACAAGACTCTTGAGAATCCCTTGGACTGCCAGAAGATCAAATCAGCTAGTCCTAAAGGAAAGCAACCCTGAATATTCATTGGAAGGATTGTTGCTAAAGCTGAAGTTCTAACACTTTGGCCACCTGATACGAAGAACTGACTCACTGGAAAAGATCCTGATGCTGCAAAATACTGAAGGCAAAAGGAGAAGAGGACAACAGAGGAGGAGATGGTTAGATAGCATTACTAACTCATCAGTCAGACGTGACTTAGTGACTGAACAACAATTTCTTAGGTCTTGTATTTTTCCTATTGTTAGAGGATTGATTTACTAATAGATTTGGTTCCAATAGTCTATAAGTAGAGTGTGGACTGCCATGAGGCATAGATGATTTACACGAACTGGATGACCTTTCATATATTTGACTCTGTAAAACTCAATAAAATCAACACATTTCAACTGGAATTTGCTGTCACTTTAAGGAAGCCCCTATTGATAGTCCTTAAAATGAGATATATTTGAAATATTAGCAACAGGCAGTGAAAAGGGCACACCAATTGGAAGCTACTCATGAACTGATCAGGATGAGAAGAGGGAAATAAAGAGATGTCTCCAAGGAACTGTTCTGTCTGTAACTTAATCCTAAAGTCAAAGAGTAGAAGGAGAAAAGAAAACATCATTCAACTGCTCAGCATTGAATTAAAAGAGTAAGAAATAGCGGCTGTAGAACAGAGAAAGACAAACGCATGGAGAAAAGCCAAGTATTTAACATTTCAGTGGAGTGGAGATTACTGTGGCTGCAAATTACCTGAATTTCCCTACAGGGAATCATGTTCTCTTTTAAAGGAAAGAGGCACACTATAACCAAACTCATTACAATTACACTTTCAAGGAACATTCCTTTCAAGAGTAAATATGTGTTAAAAAGAGACTGCAAAAAGTCTGCCTATGGATCATAAAAAGATGATTTGGAAAACAAAACTCATAGCTCTGTAAGTTATATTGGATGTACTCTATAAAGAACAGCTTGTTTCTCGTGTTTAATCTCCAGACAGTCACGAAAAAGCTTTTTGTTCATTACAGTTTCAGATAGCCAGTGCTACCTCAAAATAGTCATTCAGTTGTCCTAAACATCATCTGTTATTCTTCTGAAGAATTACCAAGTAATCCGAGAGAATATGTAATTTCACAAGTTCCTCAGTCAACTTGGTTAGTTATTAGTTCAAGTGCTGAGAGGCCTGAATTACTTCAAAAAGCTTTTGTTAGGTGGTTACCAGGTATTGCCCACTCTGAGGGCAGTTACTTGTCCTGGCACCAGTTTATCCAAACTAGATGCTTGCCCTGGCCCATGTGAACCACATATCTAGTTTTACTGTTGAAAAGAGCTGTCTTTTGCCTCCACCTGCCTGGGATCTCATTAAATGATTTTCCCCTCCCTCATCTAAGAACATTTCTGCTCATGGAGATTCCCAGGAACATCCAGCATTCACTGTGATGAGTAGAGCTATGTCAAGGCTCGACTTTGGATTAACCTGATTCCACATGAAAATTGAGATATTAAAAAACTGGTATCCCAAGGAATCATGGAATCACTTTAGATACACCAAAAGTGTATTTAAATTATGGTTTGTGTCACAAAATTTGATTGTGAAATATTTCAGGAGCTCACAAGCTAGGGTCCCCTTTCCCTGATAGTATCATCCATCATGATCTCAGCAGCGTCCATCCCTCTTAGTCAAGCCAATTTCTTGCCTCTCTGAGAGCAGCCATTGGCACTATCCATTTCTTGCATCAAGGCTTTGACGTATGAGTTCAGTTGATGTCTCATATGAACCAGACATCAAAACATCAAAACTAGGGGGCTCTTGCACTTGCAAATATCAATGAAATAACTTAGAACTTTCAATTCTGACTACTTGCTACAAAGCTTATTTGCATTCTTAATTCTCTATTTGATGTGTAATTCTACACCAGAGATTAAGCTCCTCTCCCTAGTATCAGAGTGATCAGATTCATCATAGATCAAGACACTTCCTGAATGAGTCACTAATTTGGCAGGCTCTCTTTCCAAATGTATTAACATTAAAATATTAATAAGATAATCCAAGAAAAGACCCTTGCTTTTAAAAAAAATATATAAATTTATTTAATTGGAGGTTCATTACTTTACAATATTGTATTGGTTTTGCCATACATCAACATGAATCTGCCACAGGTATACACGTGTTCCCCTCCTGAACCCCCCTCCCTTCTCCTTCCCTGTACCATCCCTCTGGGTCATCTCAGTGCACCAGCCCCAAGCATTCTGTATCATGCATCGAACCTGGACTGGTGATTCATTTCATATATGATATTATACATGTTTCAATGCCATTCTCCCAAATCATCCCACCCTAGCCCTCTCCCACAGAGTCCAAAAGACTGTTCTATACATCTGTGTCTCTTCTGCTGTCTCACATAACTGGAGCCTATTATACAGAGTGAAGTAAGCCAGAAAGAAAGACCCTTGCTTTTGATATTTGTATCACTGTATTAAGAAATATTTTTCTGCCTTGGAGTTTGGTGTTGTATTAGACCAAAGCCTCTTTTATCCTACATTTTCAATCAGAATCTTATCTAGAATGAAATGTGGCATCAGGTAGCAGCAAAGTCTGATGCTTAAATGATCCACAACAAAGACATACATCTCAGAGAAGAAGGAAACTGGATAGAACTGCTGGGAATGAAACAGAAGTAGTGATTGCCCAGTCAAAGTACTTTGGAATATCTGGGATTCCAAGGGATTTTTTTTTTTTTTTTTCTTTAAATACTATTGTCTAGACAGCTAATGCATATAATGCTTTGGCTATAATATTATATCTGTAAGAATGATAAAAGAGAAGAAGAAATAGTGGTCGATACTGTGCCATTTTTTGCAAGTTTTTAGGCTCCTTGGAATTTGAAAAATGAAAATAAAATGAATTCTCACATCTACTTTCACAGGTCTGATGCTTGGTGGCCAGTGGTCAGGTGGTAGTGGGGGAAAACAGCCCAGAGTATCATGCATGACATCAGAGGCTTCTGAAGCTGCTCTGAGGACACAACAGCCATCCCAGTTTTCATCCTGTTTCACTTAAAGATACCCACTACTATATCAGTTCAGTTCAGTTGTTCAGTTGTGTCCAACTCTTTGTGACCTTATAGACTGTAGCATGCCAGGCTTCCCTGTCCATCACAACTACCAGGGCTTGCTCAAATTCGTGTCCACTGAGTCGGTGATGCCATCCAGCCATCTCATCCTCTGTAGTCCCCTTCTCCTCCTGCCTTCAATCTTTCCCAGCATCCAGGTCTTTTCCAATGAGTCAGTATTTCCCTTCAGGTGGCCAAAGTATTGTAGCTTCAGCTTCAGCATCAGTCCTTCCAATAAAAAATCAGGATTGATTTCCTTTAGGATTGACCTCCTTGCAGTCCAATGGACTCTCAAGAATCTTCTCCAACATCATAGTTCAAAAGCATCAATTCTTTGGTGCTCAGTTTTCTTTATGGTCCAACTTTCACATCTAAACATGATGACTGGAAAAACCACAGCTTTGACCAGACAGACCTTTGTTGGCAAAGTAATATGTCTGCTTTTTAATATGCTGTCTAGGTTGGTCATGGCTTTTCTTCCAAGAAGCAAATGTCTTTTAATTTCATGGCTGAAGTCACCATCTTCAGTGATTTTGGAGCCCAAGAAAATGAAGTCCATCACTGTTTCCATTGTTTCCCCATCTATTTGCCATGAAGTGATGGGACCAGATGCCATGATCTTTGTTTTTCTGAATGTTGATTTCTAAGTCAGCTTTTACACTCTCCTCTTTCACTTCCATCAAGTGGTTCTTTAGTTCCTCTTCACTTTCTGCCATAAGGGTGGTGTCATCTGCATATATGAGGTTATTGATATTTCTCCCGGCAATCTTGATTCCAGTTTATGATTCATTCTGCTTGGCATTTTGCATGATATACTCTGCATATTAGTTAAATAAGCAAGGTGACAATATACAGCCTTGATGAACTACTTTCCCAATTTGGAACCAGTCCATTGTTCCATGGTCAAAGGCTTCAGGACAGTCAGTGAAGCAGATGTTTTTCTGGAATTCTCTTGCTTTTTCTATGATCTGACAGATGTTGGCAATTTGATCTCTGGTTCCTCTGCCTTTTCTAAATCTAGCTTGAACATCTGGAAATTCTCAGTTCATGTACTGTTGAAATCTAGCTTGGAGAATTTTGAATATTACTTTGCTAGCGTGTGAGATGAATGCAATTGTGCAACAGTTTGAACATTCTTTGGCATTGCCTTTCTTTGAGATTAGAATGAAAACTGACCTTTCCCAGTCCTTTGGCCACTGCTGAATTTTCCAAATTTGCTGGTATATTTTGTGCAGCACTTTCACAGCATCATCTTTTAGGATCTGAAATAGCTCAGCTGGAATTCCATCATCTCCACTATCTTTGTTATAGTGACCACTACTATATATAAAATAGAAAATCAACAAGGACCTACTGTATAGCACAAGGAATTCTACTGAATACTTTGTAATAATGTATAAGGAAAAAGAATCTGAAAAAGAATGGATATATGTATATATATGTGTGTGTGTATGAATCAGTTTGCTGTATACTTGAAAGCGATACAACCTTGTAAACAACTATACTCTAATATAATTAAAAAAGAAGTTTACTGCTAATAAATTCAAACTGCCAGAGACCAGAGCACAAAAGCTCTGTAGTAACCTCAGACCATGCTTAGAAAGATCCTGAGCGTGCGTCGGTTTTCATCATCCTGAAATTCTTAATGATTTTTGAACAAAGGAGCCCCACGCTTTCATTTTGCATCGGGCTTTGCAGATTGTGTCACCCATCCTGAGCTTTAGCTGTGTCTCACTGTGATTTTTATATCCAATCAATTATGGAATCTAGTTCAGATACTACTGGGTTGCCCAAAATTTTTGTTTGGATTTTTCTGTAAGCTGTCATGGAAAAACTGGAATGAAATTTCTGGCCAACCCAAGAGTTTACTACTCAACATTTATTCATTCAATAAGGATTTTCAAAACACTTAATGTCTGTTAGGTACTGTGATAGGTCACAGTACAGGTAACACAATGGCAAAAGGAAGCTGCTGCCTCTGTTGTTAAAAAAAACTTTAACTCCTGGTTGAGCAGTAGAGACAAGTAAAAGGATATTCAATGAAGCATAATACATACCATGAGGGTCAAGTGTAGGATACTATGGGAGCACATGATGGAGTTACCTAACTGTAAAATCTTCGTGTAAAAAATGTCCACATCTTGGAATATGGATGGTCAAACTATGTTTTCTTTGTTTCAAAAGTGATATGTACTATATCTGTTTCAGTACATTAGTAGTACACTTTCTGCTACAATTAGCCCTGGTAGGATGTATGCTGTTTTATCACAAAAGGTTTTTACAAGTTTCCAATAGTATGAGAAAGGGAGACAGATTATTCTTTCCTTGTTAACTTAAGGCTGGTAACTCTTCCCTTTCAATGAAATGAAACGAGCAACTTTCAATGAATTATTTGGAAAACATTTCCCCCAGAGTTAAGAGACACATAAGCCCTTATCATGTCTGCTGGTAAAGAGAACATGATTAATTCATTTTGTTCTCAGTGTCCCTAATCATTTCGTTAATCCTTTCCCCCCTCTCCTCTACCCTGATGCCCACATTAGGAGGTCCACGTTTCAAGTATGGCAACCCAAAGTGAAACAATGCCATCGCTGACATCCCATTTGTTCTGAGCAGGATGGTGGGCATGTCTAGTAATAAATGATATGAAAAGGTCTTTTATTGACAAGCTGCCACGCGCTGTTTGCATTAGCGAATCTGAGAAGATGATGGCTGCTACCCTTGGTCCCCATGGTACTGGGCTCAGTGAGATAGCAGAAAGCGCCTTGGTTTACTTAGAGCATTGATAACACCTCTAAATAATTAACTGAGGACTTCCTGTCTTCAATTACTTAATGCTTTTTTTTTTTTTTAACATCTTGAGAGGATTATAAGCAATTTATGGATTTCACATCATGAGTGCATTTGCCTCTATTCCCACAAAGCATTTACAGGATCATGTTTCTAAAGCTTTGAGGTAATTAAAAATAAGCATGGAGACAATGGGGCTGGTGCGAGGTGCCCTCTTTCCCTTCTGTCATTTCTAGGGACCTAGATTCTCAGGCTCCTGGATGACCAGAGCTACAGCTTCATCAGTGTTTGACTGTGACTCAGGGAATGCCGCGGTTTTGGAAATGATGAGAAAAGTCAAAACCTTTATCTCTGGGGGGGTTCAGGCAGCTCTTCAATCAAATGTTTGAGATTGAATGTGAAATAAATTTGATTATTTTAGTTCATTTCATAAACTCAATAAAACAGTCATTCTCATCATAAAATAGTTCCCTACTGAATTTGATCAGTCAACTAACCATGGAACTGAATTTTCCCTGGCAGATAAAATGTGTGAACACTAACAAGTCTCGGGTTTCAGATTTTCTAATGCCAAGCACCACACCTGTCCCATAGGAACTACATATGTGAGGGTATACTTAGTAAGGTTTTTTTTGAATAAAAGTATATTTACTCATTTAACAAAGAAATCTGTTTAGGACTATATTGTCCAAGTGAAGTATCTTCTATATCTGCCTAAAACAATACAGAGGGATGAATGAAATGAATTCTAACAGATTTTTTTTTCCCTTTTATAATCTTTAAAGAACTAAAATTAGGTGGAAAAACTTTAAAATGTTTATCCCAATAAAAGAAGAACTTTGGCATGGCATTAAGTTACGCGCATGAAATCTTCTCGGACGTGAAAAAGGTCATAAAAAATGATAATAGAACTGGTGGAGTGAAAGTATTTAAACAAAAATCTTTGCAATTATTTTATAATTAAGGCGGTTATAAATTCTATTGTTTTGAACAATACAATTGAATTTGGTCTGCTGGCATTTAACTGTTGGTTTCTAAAAATGGAAACCATTACAGCTGGCAATAGTTCGAAGCCTATGCTGATTGAGTATACAGATTCTTTAGGAAGAGAATTTTTCATCCTTGTATCCCAGCTTATGGTGAAACTTTTTTATTGTTACAAAGTCTTCATGGACCTTAACTTTGCTTTCAAAACTCCAGAAATTAACATTCCACGGCCTTTCTAAGTCATTCTTTTGATTTCTTCTACCCCATTCGGTACAGAGTTTTGTTGGAGCAGCGCTATACAAGCTAGTCCTCAACTCGTCACTAGTATTGGGAGCTTCTCAAGAGCAGCAGTCTAATTTTGGAGCACTTACTATACTATCTAGAACACAATAAGCAGGTTACATGTCTTTTATTTTTTTGAATAAAATGGTATTCTGATTTCCTTATAGACGGAAGCAGTAAATGCCTTGGGCACCCCGAGTAGGCCAGTTTTCACCTTCATCTTTCCAATGTGGATATTAACACATTATTGACCAGAGATGTACTAATGCTACAGGCATTAGTTTCTGCAAAAATTCCCTGGTCAGTCATGTTTTTAAAACATCCCTCACTTACAAGGCTGTGATGAGAATCACAGGAGTCAAAATGCAGTGGTTCTTTAAAATTATAAATCACCATATACATGTAAGTTTTATCAGGGAAAATAACATCATTTTAATTACTGGTGATGATTTTCATTTTTACCGAAATAAGGAACAAATTTGATCATCTAAATGGATGAGGGCTTTCCCATCCCCGTTATCATCAGCTTAGCTCAGGATCTTCAGATCAGGATTGCAATGTGCTAGTCCGCAAATATTTTATTAAGCACCTTCTGTAGGCTTATGGCACTTTTGGAAAACAGTGGACATCTGTCAGTGAGTGCTTGCTGTGTGTCAGGGAATTGTCCAGTTGAGAGTAAATCACGATGAATTTATTTTTTCCACCTGTATAGCACAGCCTGCGTCTCCACCAAGGAAAAATCAGGCTTGCTTTTCCAGGCCTTTCTGCATTTCTGTGTGAGTTTCATTATCCCTGGTATCAATGTACCCTGCTAAGTATAGGGGCCAATGGAAGGAAGGCATTCATTCACTCAGGAAGACGAGGCAGGGGTGGGGGTGAGGGGGTCAGTGCTGGGTGGGAAGGGTTGTATTCTTTTTAATGCCTGAGTAATATTCCATTGTGTGTATGTACCACAGCTTTCTTATCCATTCATTTGCTAATGGNGCCTGGCGTGCTGCGATTCATGGGGTCGAAAAGAGTCGGACATGACTGAGCAACTGAACTGAACTGATGTGAAACAAGCCAGTCTAAAAATACTACATGACTACAACTTTGACATTTTAGAAAAGGAAAAACTATGGAAACAGAAGAAGGATCTGTGGTTTCTAGGGATTCAAGGGCAGGGAGGGATGAATAGGCAGAGGATTTTAGAGCAGTGAAACTCATGAAACTGTAATGGTAGATATATGTTATTCATAATGTATTATTAAACCCATAGATTGTAAAACACAAACAATGAACCCTAATGTAAATTTTGGACTTTAGATAGTAGTTATGTGTCAATAATGCATCAGTTGTAAGAAATGTATCACACTAATGCAGCATGTTGATAGTAGTGGAAACTGTGAGTGAGTGAGTGTGTGTATCGTGGTAGGAAGGGGGGAGGTAGATGGAAGTTCTCTGTACTTTCTACTCAATTTTCTGTAAACTTAAAAAGGAAGAATGTGAAATGACTTCTGAAGATGCATTATGAATTTTTGAATATTATGTATTATTTCCTTTTAAAAACTACTTTGCCGCNAGGAAGGGGGGAGGTAGATGGAAGTTCTCTGTACTTTCTACTCAATTTTCTGTAAACTTAAAAAGGAAGAATGTGAAATGACTTCTGAAGATGCATTATGAATTTTTGAATATTATGTATTATTTCCTTTTAAAAACTACTTTGCCGCCGCTGCTGCTAAGTCGCTTCAGTCGTGTCCGACTCTGTGCGACCCCGTAGACGGCAGCCCACCAGGCTCCCCTGAAAACAACTTTACTGAAATATAATTGATATACAAAGAACTGCACATATTTAATATATACAGTTTGGTGAGTTTGCTGTTGTTACTGTTCAGTTGCTAAGTCTGACTCTTTGTGACCCCATGAACATGCTGCAGCCCGGCTTCTCTGTCCTTCACTATCTCCCGGAGTTTGCTGAAATTCGTGTCTATTGAGTTGGTAATGCTATCTAACCATCTCATCCTCTGTCGTTCCCTTCTCCTCCTACCCACAATCTTTGCCAGCATCAGGGTCTTTTCCAATGAGATGGCTCTTTGCATTAGGTGGCCAAAGTATTGAAGCTTTAGCTTCCATGTGAAGTATTCAGGGTTGAATTCCCTTTAGGATTGAGTGGCTTGATCACCTTGCAGTCCAAGGGATTCTCGTGTCTTCTCCAGGATCACAATTTGAAAGCATCAGTTATTTGGCACTCAGCTTTCTTTATGACCCAACTCTCACATCCGCACATGACTACTTGAAAGAACATAGCTTTTATTGTATGACCCCCTGGTGAGTTTGGACACAGGCAACACTTGCCATGCCGTGACCACAGTCAAGATAATAGACATCCAACACTTCCCAGTTTCCTCGTATCTCATTTTTCTCCCTTTGTGGTTAAAACACAACATGAGATCTATCTACACTCCAAATGAAGTTTGAAGTGCACAGTACTATACAAGTAGCAATTATAGGCACACTGTTATATAGCAGATCTCCAGAACTAATTCATCTAGTTTAACTGAAATTTTTATACCCATTGAACAAATCCTCATTTAATATAAAAAATATATAAGATGTTTAATACCTTCCTATGAAATAGGAGAAAATATTTGGAAACTGTATATTTGATATGCGTTTTTTTCTAGACCTTTTAAAATTCTAGTTCTGTGGAATTGATTGAGTTAAAAATTTGATTGGAAGGACAAGAAACATAAACCCTCACATATTACTATAAACTCACAAAGATAGCAAGAGATTTGCTACTTCATTCAATCTTGTAGGATTCAGTATCAAAATATAAACTGAACTGATAACTTTATTTAGCTTACTAAAGTGAAGATAGGAGTTTGGAATGATTATGACTGGTAGAGTAACAAAATACTTTGAGGTCCAGTTCCAGTTCAACTAAATTGCCATTTCAAATCAATTTCCTGGTTTCATTTTAATTAAGTTTGACTCACCACATGGACTTTCCACCATATGCACTTTGCAATGAGCCAGAGTAAATTCCAAAAGGAGCCAGCACATTTGAGCTGTTAAAGTTCAAGTTCAATAGAAACATTTTCCATTTTTATAGAAGTTTCTCATGCCTGAGTGCACTTTGTGTAATTAGCCAACTGTTTGGAAATTATCATCTTTTACCTATTTTAATGAAATTAAAAAATTCAAATAATTTGCTTTCATATGTCTTCTTAAGTTTTTTACATTTTTCTTAACAATTCTTAAATTTTTCTGACAATTTTCCTTTTTAAATCCAGAGCAGGATTTTTAGTTTGTTAGTAATTGAGTGAAGCTGCCTACAAAAATTGAGAATTTTAGAAGTTATTTATAATCTCATGTTTTACTTTGTTAATTATCATAAATGAATAATAAATTTATGAGATATAATACTGGGATTTTCTTCCTTTTAATGTAGGGCTTGTGGTTTCTTTATAGTAAATGTATGGTTTTTGTGAGTTACACATATATTGTTCTCTGAAGAGTGTCATATATTTTTTTCTTACTTTAAATTATTTTAAAAAATAATTTTATTTATTTTTACATTTTTTCTCTAGTTGCAGAGAACAGGAGGTACTCTGTGGTTGTGGTGTGCGGGCTTCTCCCTGCAGTGCCTTCTCTTGCTGCAGAGTGTGAGCTCACGCAGGCTTCAGTGGCTGTAGCCCCTGGGCTCGAGAACACAGGCTCACACAGTTGTGGCGCATGGGCTTGGTTGTTCCACAGCATGTGGGATCTTCCAGACCAGTGAGTGAATCTGTGTCTCCTGCATTGGCAGATGAATTCTTTACCACTGGGCCACCAAGGAAGCCCTAAATTCCTATTTTTTAATTTATTTTAAAAATTGAAATATAGTTGATTTACAATGTTGTTTTAATTTCTGCAGTACAGCAAAGTGGCTCAGTTATACACACATGTGCACTCTTTCTTATATTCTTTTCCATTATGTTAGTTGCTCAGTCATGTCTGACTCTGTGACCCCATGGACTGTAGACCACCAGGCTCCTCTGTCCATGGAATTTTCCAGGCAAGAATACTGGAGTGGGTAGCCATTTGCTTCTCCAGGGGATCTTCTGGACCCGGGGATTGAACCCAGGTCTCTTGCACTGGCAATCAGATTCTTTATCACTGAGCCACCGAGTTCCCTAGATGTTATATAACATATTTGTCAACCAATTTACTCAAATAAAAGGATTTCTAAATGTCATATGTCATGTGTAGTTTTAAAAAACTTTAAAATCTAAGAATTTATGCTTAATAAAACTTGTGTGGGAAATCACCCTACACACAAACAGAAACAATCTGATAAAATCAAGTTGCTTCCACAAGCCTGGAGTGCAAATGGATACCTTGGAATCAAAATCATTGATACTTTTTATGTTATTATTATTATTTTTTACTTCAACTCGAAAGAGAATTTTTAACGTTTGGAACTAAAACTCAACACATACACATATATGGAACTGTGCTTCTCTCAGCTTATCTTTAAACTATGAAGAATCTCCACAAATTTGAAAAAAGGTCATTTTGTTTTCATTCACACTTTTATGAACTGTGTTTTCATTATAAAAATGTCCTGTAAATTTCCATTCGTATAAAATTAAATATGTGGTAAAGAACCTGCCTGCCAATGCAACAGACGTAAGAGACATAGTTTGATCCCTGGGTCTGGAAGATTCCTTGGCGGAGGGCATCGCAAACTTGAGTATTCTTACCTGGAGAATTCCATGGACAGAGGAGCCTCCTGGGCCACAGTCCATAGGATTGCCAAGAGTCAGACATGAGTGAAGCAATTTAGTATGCACACATGCATGCATATATAATTACACTAGCCCAGATGGGGTGGGGGTGTTAATATTTATATTTAATTTAAAAGTAAGTTTTAATGTACTTATAGAAGGATTGGCAGTTTTCAGGAACAATGACAGCATATGCAAATCATTGTGATACACACACCATGTCAATAAAAGACAACCACCACAGAATCAATGTCAATAGATGTAGAAAAGGCACTTGATAAAATTCAACATCCAACCTTGAGAAAAGTTCTTACCAAAGTGGTTATCCGAGGAACCTATCTCAACATAATAAAGTTTATTTATGACAAACCTACAGTCTAATATTCAATGGTGAAAGGCTGAAATACTTAAGTTTTGAAAGAAAAGGCTGCTGCTGCTGCTACTAAGTCGCTTCAGTATGTCCGACTCTGTGCGACCCCATAGACGGCAGCCCACCAGGCTCCCCCGTCCCTGGGATTCTCCAGGCAAGGACACTGGAGTGGGTTGCCATTTCCTTCTCCAGTGCATGAAAGTGGAAAGGGAAAGTGAGCTCAGTCGTGTCCGACTCTGTGCGACCCCACGGACTGTAGCCCAACAGGCTCCTCCATGGGATTTTCCAGGCGAGAGTACTGGAGCGGGGTGCCATTCACAGTTCACGTGTACGCCTAGGAGTCAAGACGTCCACTAGGGGGCAGAAGTGCACCAGGAACGCGCGCAAGCAGCCCAGCCCTTGCGCTCAGGGTGACCCCATCGCCAGGGGAACAGGCCGAGGCTCCCACGGAGGACGATGCTGGCCGGGGACTGTCTCCAGCTGTGCCCCGTGTGGGCGCCGAGCCCTGGCCTGGGGCACTCGCCAGCTCTCTCTCGTGGCCAAAGGGTACATCCATCAGCTGCTGGGAGAGGCAGGTCCCCCGCCTTGGGCTTTCTCAGAGAGAAGCCGAGATGCCTGCGTCTTTACATTCTTATGCCACTGGTCCCCTGGAGAGTTCAAGGACCCCAAGTCTCCTTAAGGCTCCCTGTTTTGTTAGTACTAACTTCACAACTGAAGTTTTACTCCGTCATTTAAAGGAGGGTGAAGAAACAAAGGGCTGACAAGTTGCTTTTGTTTGTCATACTTTGAAATAGCAGGGAAAACCAGACAGGAACATATACAGCTTTTAAGAGAACACGGAGACGGCATTCACCCCATTCCCCTACTGAAAATACTCCTTATGTGTGAGATGATAAACCGTGGTGAAGTCATGGTTTATATTCTTGGCATTAAGGAAGGAATGGCGATTAAAGTCAGTGTTGCTGCCAAGCTATGGACTAACTTGTGGTAACGTGTCTAGAAGCCAGAATAGGTACAAGAAGTGACCATCTCTAAGGCAGGACTCTCCTAGTATGATGTGCACGGGGATCTCTGGGGATCTTGCTGAAATGTGGATTCGGAATCAGTGGACATGCCTGTGATTAAGCTATGGTTTCGCAACTCCAAACCTGTTCAGCCGAGCTCGGCCTTGGGAGGCTGGGCTGGACTCTTGTGCTTTGCCAACTGGGTCCGAGAGGGGATTCTCCAGTAGGGGGCGCTAGAGGGAGCTTGCCAAACCAGATGGGGAGCAGGGGCCTGTGTCGTTAGGCTCCTGTGGGCATCGTGGGCATCACCCTGCAATGATTCCTCCAACTGCAGCAGCAGCAGTAGCAGCTCTTTCCTGTTGCACCAACTTCCGGTTTCCAGGTCTGACCATGCTCTAGCCATGAACTTCGTTACGCCCTTCAGGGACGCCTGGCGCTAGCCAAGCAGCTTCCCTGTCATAGTCCAACCTCTTTCTTTTATTGTATTCCTACTTTCTGTGTTTGCTGTTTTCCTAACGTTGTAGTTTTATTTTTACTCTTTCAGTTACCTAGTTAGTAAGCTCATACCTAGTTAACAATGCTTTGTATGAAATGCTCACTGTTCAAATAACGGATGTGGTTTCTTTCCGGTTCCTGCCTGGACTCTGATACAGGAAGGTCAGAGCAGGGCCTCAGATTTTGCGTTTCTCACAAGCTTCAAGGTGATGCCCAGGTGCTCGGTCCACTGACCACAGTATCAGAAGCAAGCAGCTATTAATCAAAAGTGGTCCTCAAACGCACATTTCTGGGCACTTTAGGAAATGGCCGATGACTAGATGCCACCCCAGTGAGTCAGATTTAGTTGGTCTGAGGTGTGGCCTCAGCACTGGGTTTTCAGAAGTCTTCCTAATTGATTCTAATATACAGCCAAAGTTGAAGACCTCTGCCTTAGAGCAGTGGGTTTTTTTCTTACAGTTGGTGGTGGTGGTCAGGATGGAGGGGTTGACTTTATTGGGAGTGGGGCTGAGGATGCTCTGAACATCCTCTGATGCACAGACACTCCCCAAACAAAGGATGATTTCACCCAAATATTAATAGCGCCAAGGTTGAGAAACCCTGGTCGAGAAGATGTGGCAAGATCAACCCAGTTTATTTTTATCTGTTTTCTGTTTACTTACTCATTCAAATAAACTGATGGAGCAACTACTATGGGATTTCCTAGATGTTGGAGGCTACAAAAAATTTGAGAGCAAAGTATTCTTAGACAAGCACAGAAGATAGAAAATAGTCCAATAGCGGGCTTGTTAGGGGAAGAAGCACGCTTTGTTTTTTTTCGGTCCTGGAAGTTAACTGTAGGGGCTTCCCTCATAACTCAGTTGGTAAAGAATCCACCTGCAATGCAGGAGACCCCAGTTCGATTCTTGGGTCAGGAAGATCTGCTGGTGAAGGGACAGGCT
>SJYV01047081.1:341089-389930 GCA_006410875.1 Neotragus pygmaeus
GGGGAAGGAATAGGGGAGGGGGAAGGGATACAAACTATTAGGTATAAAATAAGCTACAAGGATATATTGTGTAACATGGGATAGAATATATATAAATATAAATATATAAAACAAAAATAGATAAATATATAAAGTATAGGCAACATTTTTCACTAACTATAAATACAGTATAATAAAAAAATTTTGTGAATCACTATATTGTACACTAGTAACTTATACAGTATTATACATTGACTCTACTTCAGTAACAAAGAATGACAGTAGAAAGTGGAGAGAAAGCTGATCAGTTTCTATGAGCCTCCTTTTAGCTGCTAGTGTAGTATTCAATTCATATCCTTGAGAATTGAGGGACTGGTTAACTTCAGGGAGAATGAATGAAGACATTCTAATAATGAACAGTTTCCACTGGCTGCATCTCCATGTGTGCAGATGCTTTGTTAGGCACTCTAGATATCATGTTTAATCCTTTGAGGGAAGTTTTGTTAACTCTTGTCAAGTGGGATCAAGACTTGGAGACCATCAATAACATGCTGATGTTCCATAGCTTATGAGGAATGGAGTTTGTGTCACTTCAGAAAATGATAACCATCCATATATTCCATTAAGAATACTAAAGATTTCCATCCAAGCAATGGTGGTGTGTTAATTGTGGTGGCACCGGCACTGTGATGTCAACGTCGGAGCTTTAACAGGATTGCTCACCAACACCCATAATGCCCTGCATCCCTGTACTTCATCACTACCCACAATGCCCTGCATCCACGCATCACTACCCATAATGCCCTGCATCCCTGTACTGCATCATTACCCATAATGCCCTGCATCATTACCCCCAGGACTGGGAGCATGGGTTTCTATTTCCTCCAAGATGTGGGGGGTTCCCAGTCCCCCGACCCTTGGCTTGCATGGTACACTGGGCCCCCCACAGAGATGGGGTGGCTGTGACCATGGTGAGCAGCTGCTGCTTCAGCGGTTCTCTTGGCTCTTCCTCTGCCTCTTTTCTCTCCTGGCCCCTGGGCAAGTAAGCTTGGTGTGCAGACAGGTAATGTGTCTTCAAAGGCAGCAAATGCCGAGTCATTTGAAAGTTCATACATCTCTAGAGCATAACTGTGGCAACCATTTTGGTGATTCTATCAAAATTGTAACAGATTTTCTTCTTTCCTGTTATTTAAACTCTACTAGATCTGTCCTTACGTACACCCCAGGGCAGTGTTCTCTACCCAGTAGTCTTGTGAAAACCCTAGTGGGCCAAACAGTCAAATGGTCAGCATTTCCTTTTTTTCTTTTAAATGAAATTCACTGGAATAGAACTTTTGCTCCATGAATTCCTTTCCATATAGGGCCCATCTTAGTTTACTATCACTATTGGAACAAATTGCCAAACTCTTCAAGGCTTAAAACAACACAGATTTATGACCTTTTAGTTCTGTAGGTTAGAACTCTCACTGGGCTAAAATCAAGGTGTCTGCTGGCTTGCTCCTGCTGGAAGCTTCAGGGAAAGTCCACATTTTTGCCTTTTTCCGCTCAGAAGGACACCCGCTCTCCTTGGCTTGTGGCCCTCCCGACCCACCTTCAGAGCAGCAGAGGTGGATGGAGTTCTTTTCAGAGTACATCACTCTGACCTTCTCATCTGGTCAGCCTCCTTTTTCTACTTTTAAAGGCCCTTGTGATCACAGTGGCCTCAAGTGGCCCATGGATAACCCAGGATGGGCACAGTCAGTTGATTAGAGGCTTACTTCCCCTTTGATCTTTAATTAACATATTCAAGGTCCAGAATATTAAGATGTAGACATTTTTTGGAGGGGAATTATTCTACCCTTTGACTGTGTGGACCAGAACAAACTCTGGAAAATTCTTCAAGAGATGGAATACCAGACCACCTGATCTGCCTCTTGAGAAATCTGTATGCAGGTCAGGAAGCAACAGTTAGAAGTGAACATGGAACTACACACTGGTTCCAAATAAGGAAAGGAGTATATCAAGGCTGTATATTGTCACCCTGCTTATTTAACTTATATGCAGAGTACATCATGAGAAACGCTGGGTGGGCTGGATAAAGCACAAGCTGGAATCAAGATTGCTGGGAGAAATATCAACAACCTCAAGTATGCAGATGATGCTACCCTTATGGCAGAAAGTGAAGAACTAAAGAGCCTCTTGATGAAAGTGAAAGAGGAGAGTGAAAAAGTTGGCTTAAAGCTCAACATTCAGAAAACTAAGATCATGGCATTTGGTCACATCACTTCATGGGAAATAGATGGGGAAACAGTGGAAAGTGTCAGATTTTATTTTTCTGGGCTCCAAAATCACTGCAGATGCTGACTGTAGCCATGAAATGAAAAGGCGCTTGCTCCTTGGAAGAAAAGCTATGACCAACCTAGACAGCATATTGAAAAGCAGAGACATTTCTTTGCCAACAGTGGTCCATCTAGTCAAAGCTGTGGTTTCTCCAGTAGTCATGTATGGATGTGAGAGTTGGACCATAAGGAAAGCTGAGTGCTGAAGAATTGATGCTTTCAATACTTTTTCCACTTGATGCGAAGAACTGGCTCATTGGAAAATATCCTGATGCTGGGAAAGATTGAAGGCGGGAGGAGAAGGGGACAACAGAACATGAGATGGTTGGATGGCATCCCTGACTAGATGGACATGAGTTTGAGTAAGCTGCAGGAGTTGGTGATGGACAGGGAAGCCTGGTGTGCCGCAGTCCATGGGGTCGCAAAGAGTTGGACATGACTGAGTGACTGAACTGGACTGAAGTTATTTGAATATCAATGTAGAAAACTGTGTAAGCATTTTGAGTTAATTTGTATTTGATGAGTACTTACGGACTAAGCTGGGCATTGAGTTCTTATATACAAGAAGATATACCATGGTACCAGCCTCATGGAACCTCGAATCTTGTTCGGCAGGTAAGATGTGAGTGTATGTACTTGTTCATGTGTGCATGTGTGTGCACGGGTACAGAGGCAGGTGTGGGTGTGTGTCAGTGTGTAAGTGTGTGCGGATGAGTGTGTACCTTTGAGAGTATGTGTAAGCATATGTGTATGCGTTTGCACTTGTGCAGCTATTGATGTGTGCCCATGTCAGAGTACATAGATGCATGCATGTAACTGAAAGTCAGTTGTAGCAGGGTACTCAGGCATGTAGATGCACTTTGAGTCAAACTGACTTCTCAGCTCCTCTTTCATGAACGTCCTCTTCTCTAACTTGCTTTGAACACGCCCTGTTTGAACTTTGTGGAAAAATCACATGACAGCCTATTTAGGAGCCGCCAACACTAGCAGGATTTCTGATGGGCCAGTTAATTAAGACTTCTCAAGGGACACTCTAAGTCCTTCGCTCTTTTTGGCTCTTCTGTTTCCTGAGACAGACTGAGCTAGTGAAATCCACAGGTAATAAACTGTCACTATAAAAGCCTTGTGTGCACGTGTGCTCAGCCGCTTAGTTGTGTCCGACTCTTTGCAACCCCATGGACCGTAGCCCACCAGGCCCCCTTTTCCATGGGATTTCCTAGGCAAGAATACTGTACTGGGTTGCCATCCCTTCTCCCAGAGGATCTTCCCGACCCAGGGATTGAACCTGTGTCTGCAGTTTCTACTGCATTACAGGAGATTCTTTATTGCTGAGCCACCAGGGAAGCCCATAAAAGCCTTAGGAACAAGCGAAAAGTCTGTATTCCTGTTTCTTCTCTGTGGGAGAATGTGGAATGATGAGGACTGCAGAAAGAAAAGAGTAAGCAAGCTGTGTTTGGGAGATTTGCAAACTTTATTGTGAGAAGGATCCTAGGGAGGAGGTCCAGGAAGGGAGGCAGTGTGACCCTGAGGAGGGGGTGAAGGGCTGGGAGGAGCACTTGGAGTTTCTTAGAAATAGGACAAGGAGCTGCAGGAGGGTGCTGGCTGAGGACATTTGTAGCTAAATGCGATGTCACATGCGCTTTCGCCTCCATCATCGTGGCGGCAGCTGGGGTGGCCGCTGTTCAGTCGCGCCTCTGCAGTGCCTGGTCTACGCCTGGGAGCGGCACACCCTTGAGGTGACTGGCAGGAGACGACTGGTCAAGGGGTTGAAGATCAGGTAGCGTGGTATCGCTCCAGAAGCTCAAACCGTTCTCCTGGTTGGCCCTAGAGGTTGAGACAGCCTGGGATGGGGTGGAGCCTCTGACACCCTGGAAGCAGCAGACCGCGTGCTTGGAGGTCAAGGTCATGTTTCCCTGACCTGGGCTGAGAGGGCAGACATCAGCTCACAGGGTGGCGAAACAGAAGAAAAGAAGACCTGCCTGGCCAAAGAGGTGAGTGTGATACAGTGGCACCGTGGTCAACGTGGTACCCACCTTTGGCAAGAAGATGGACCCCAATGCCAACTCTTAAGGCCCTTGTAATCCCAGCTTTCTCTAAGGAAGCCACTCAGCCTCGTCAAAAAACTAAAATAGATATTACATCACATAGGTACCGGAGAAGACTTTACACTGACTTAATAGAGTCACGTTTTTGGCATATTGTTTTCTTCTTAACTAAAAGTGAATGAATATAAACATTTGTGAAGAATTCTCATACTGATATTTGCCAAGGATAAAACTACTAGGAAACTGCAGTTTTTAATACTGTGGATTTCTTATGCTGCGTTCAGAGAAAACTCAGGATTCCATCCCTTGACATGAGATTTTAAGATCCTGTCCAGATCTAAAATATACAAAGTTGGGATAATGTTGAAAAGAGGCAAGAACCTGACATCTTTACTAAATGATGCTCTTTAAGAAGAGGTTGTTTAAGATTATGACTAAAAGCTGGAGGAAAACCCTTGCAATTTCAATGTATTAGAACACATTTAAAATTTATTTTACTATAGTTGATTTACAGTGTTGAGTTAATCTCTGCTATACAGCAAAGTGATTCACACACACACACATACACACGCACACATGCATTTTTCATGTTCTTTTCCACTATGATTTATCACGGCATAGTTAATGTAGTTCCCTCTGCTGTATAGAACCTTGTTATTTCCCCATCCTGTTTGTGATCGTTTGCTTCTGCTCACCCCAGCCGTTCAATACTTTCCTCCCCCTTGGCAACCACAAGTCTGTTCTCTGTGTCTGTGAGTCTGTTTATGTTTCATGGATAAGTAGAACATATTTTTAATTGAATTCTTATTCTGTGCTAGGCTTTATGTTAAGTGCTGGGCAGACAGAAAGGAGGAGAAGGAAGAAGTTAGATGTGAAGATGCAAATGCTTGGCATGTAAAGAGCCCATTGTAAATATCCACTGGTCGAGTCCCTGCAGTGGATTGATTCAGTTTGTGGGGGAGCAGGGAGGAAGGGGAGGTGCTCGGGAGACAGACGCAAAAATAAATGGAGATGGACAGAGAGCAGATCAGTGGTTCTTAATGTTTGGCTACACGTTGGAATCACCTGGGACTGTAAAAAAATATTAATGATCGGATACCAGCCTGAGTGAATCTGAGTTAGTCAGTCTGAAGGACTGAAGGAAAAAGAAAAAAGAGGAGGGAAACTCCTGAGGTCCCAGGAACTTGGAAAAGTGAGCCACAGTTGGAGGATAGGTGATTTGGAGTAGGTAAGGTGCAGGGTGGGCTGATCTCAGCCAGAAGACGGAACTTCTGGGTGGAAGATGGGCAGGTATTTGGAGTTCAGCTTCTAAATGGTTTGGGCTGACATTGTAATGAGTTTCCTTCTGCAGCCACTCGCAAGCCAAGGAAGAACCATTGTAAGGAAGGGACATCAGGAGATTTACACTTTGGAAGGAAAGTGCCAGACTGGGCGGGGCTTACTGGGGGGATGGACAACTCCATTGCCAGACGCTGTTGCCCTGGTCCAGGTGAATAAAAGCTTTGGATCTGGGCATGGAGACAGAGAGCCACATTCCGTAAACACTTGTGGGACAGACTCATACTGTCCTGCTAACCAGCTGGCTGCAGATGATGAGGAAAAAAGAGGATCCCAAGGTAACAGATTTTTCAGACTATGCTTTCAAGTATAAAGATTCCTTTTAAACATCAACTAAGAAACTTCAGAGCTTCCCGGGTGGCTCAGTGGTAAAAGAATCTGCCTGCAGATGCAGGAGATACTGGCGACAGGAGTTCTATCCCTAGATTGGGAAAATCCCCTGGAGCAGGAAATGGCAAAGTGAAAGTGAAAGTCACTCGATCAAGTCTGACATTTTGCAACCNCTCAGTGGTAAAAGAATCTGCCTGCAGATGCAGGAGATACTGGCGACAGGAGTTCTATCCCTAGGTTGGGAAAATCCCCTGGAGCAGGAAATGGCAAAGTGAAAGTGAAAGTCACTCGGTCAAGTCTGACATTTTGCAACCATTCTCCCTGCCAGAATACTGGAGTGGGTAGCTGTTCTCTTCTCCAGGGGATCTTCCCAACCCAGGGATCGAATCCAGGTCTCCTACACTGCAGGTGGATTTTTTACCAGCTGAGCTACCAGGGAAGCCCCAGGAAATGGCAACCTTCTCCAGTATCCTCTCCAGTATTCTTGCCTGGAAAATTCCGTGGACAGAGGAGCCTGGTGGCTTCTCCATGGGGAGTATGCTCATGACTGAGCATGCACACAGCACAGGAAGAAGAAACTTCAGGCGTCCACATCCTAGTAATTGCAGCTTTATTATCTGTTGACTGAGAAAATAAAAATAATTGGTAAGCTTGCTCTAGCTGGGAAGGTGTGTATGTGTGTGTGCATGGATGTGTGTGTTCTGCCCTGCCTTCCTGAGACTGGATCTTTTTTATTGGCAGTTTTGAGTTATGGCACTCTCTTTAGCAAAGTGTTTGGAAAACATGGTTCCTCCTACAGAGGACTACTCACATTGTTGTGTGTTATATGTTTGTCTCTTGGAGAGCTCCTATTGATTATTTGTGGTCTTCTCACCTATTACCAACCATTATTCCCATTTTTCTATCACTAAGCACCAATGACAGAAATGATTTACTTGTGGTCTATGTCTTTCTTTTTAAAAATAATACATGTTTATGGGTTGGCCAAAAAATTCCTTTGGGTTTTTCTTATGGAAAATCTTATGGAAATACCCAAATGAACTTTTTGGCCAACCCAATATTTATAAAAGGTAGAAGAGTTGAAGAATTATTCATAACAGACCTCTTTCATACTGCTAGCATATTGGTTTTAAGTATGCCTTTGGTTCATGCCTATACTTCTTTGTAAAGTTTAGAGATGGCTTCCAAAAGCACTTTTATTGTTCCTCTCACATGATTAGATATTTTGTTAAGAAAGAAATATTTGATAATGATGTAGTACTCCGGTAAATGGGTTAATACTCATTTTTGACTAATGCTCCTTTGTTAGACTTTATTTTTTCACTTTTTATAAATAATGCTACACTGAGAACTTTGCATGTAAATCTTGCAAATTCTGATTCGCTTAATATAGCTATTTAAAAGGAGGATTATTGGCTTAATGTACATTTCTCTTGGAAGATGTTTTACACAGATTGCTGAATTACTTATCAAAGATTTTGAACACATTCACTGATTGAGAGAATATATATTTTTTATCTCCATAATGTTCTATAATGGTAATCAAAGTTTCTTTTGGCCTATACTGAAAATGTTTTAAATGAAAAGGACTAATCCAAAAAAAAGTACANATGTTTTACACAGATTGCTGAATTACTTATCAAAGATTTTGAGCACATTCACTGATTGAGAGAATATATATTTTTTATCTCCATAATGTTCTATAATGGTAATCAAAGTTTCTTTTGGCCTATACTGAAAATGTTTTAAATGAAAAGGACTAATCCAAAAAAAAGTACATCCATGCTGAGAAAGCCATGGGAAAAAAGGAATAGGCTATTATGTAGCCTAGTAAGTGGATACAGCATATTCTTATTTTGTATACTAATAAAGGGAGTGATTGACAAATATTTTCTAAGAACTGGAGTTTATTAGCTCAGTTGCCCAGCAGCAAGTCTGTGACGTGGTTTTGGGTGGCAAGGAATCTTACTGACTAAGGGATAATCATTTTTGTTGGAGAAACATAACCTCTCAGCTGGGTAATTTATGTTCAGGTAATAAATATCCTTTTCTGAAAGATCATTCAAATAAACCTATACATTTCCTGAGGAGCCTTGAAAATTGTGTGAAACTAACAAGTGTCTGGATCTGGTTTATTTAATCCAACATACAAACAGTGCATCTGGCGTGCGCCTTCACACGGGGCCCGCTTCTCTGACCGCAGAGGAGCTTTCCCATCATGAGCTTGTGCTGGACACACTCACCCTGCGTCTGGCATCCAGAACTCTTCTCTCTGGCTACACATGTTTTGGAATAACAGAACAATAGAACAGTGGCTCTAGTCTACATACCTTTGTTTGCAATCTTCTTTTTATCCCTGGGAATATTTGCTTTAAAGTGATTTTCTGTTGTTATGGAAAAATAATGCTGGAGAAAATGAAATCTAAATAAAATTTGCCACTATTTCCCAACTGAAATTAGTATCTTGTTCACCCTTTTCCAGCTTAAAATTTCCCAGTATTTTTCTTCTTTCCTTCAGGGTTCCAACAAAGTCCTCACTGATATCTACAATACCAAAATTTTGATGGCATCCAAGATTGCTGATGTGCTTCTCCAAGCTGGGACCAGACTTTTGTGTATGGCCTCAATCAGTAGTTCCTTATTTGACATGACTGGAACTGTAATTTGAAGGCACCAGAGCTTTTAGAATTCCTCCAAAATATTTAGAATGGAAACTTACCACTTAGAAAATAGCAATCCTAAAAACCCACTCTGGACACGTCATTACCCAAAACAACAGCAAAGTTGAAGAAGATTTTCTAAGAGGTTTTAGAATTCAGTGTTTCTCCTTTTTGGATTCCCAGACTATTTTTACTCCATCTTTCTGTAACTTCTTCCTGGGGTGTGGGAATTCTTTCACTATAGGTTTATCTTCCAAGACTAGGCCCCATCTGGCTCACACTGCCGCCTAGCCTTCTGTAACTGAAGGCAAGTTTGTGTGCCCGATGCAGTGAGACCACACAAACCAAAACGTCGGCGTCTGGAGCAGAGGCAGGCTTATTACGAGGGCATGCAAAGAGACTGGCGGCTTGTGCTCCTCAAAACCTGAACTCCCCAGAGAGTTTCAGCTTTTAAAGGCCAGGTGAAGAAGGGGCAGAGCTAGTTGTTGCAACCTTCTTGGTGCTGGAAGCCTGTGTTCTGGCAGCTGTCGATGTAGATCAGGTCATGAGGTTCCTATAAACCTCCAACCAACAAGACGAATGTTATTGTCTGTCCTGCAACTTTTAAATCTTTATATGAATGGACCCTTAAAGGTCAGAGCCCTGAGAATGGGCTATCCTGTATATTTCAGGCTATAGGCAACATTTTTTTACAAAAAGTTCAGAACCAGCAAGAGTGAGCATATGCGACAGAGCATAAAGATGAAAGCAAAAGGATCAGATATAACATGGAGTCAGATTTGTTCTTCCATGTTATATTTCCACATAGTCTATACTCAATTAGTGCAAGGACTGGGGACATTCTTAATATTATGGCTCTATCATTTATTATTTTGTCAACCTATAACCAGGAGGCAGTCACTCAGTTTACAGGTCCTGGAGCTGCTACCACAGGTTAGCAGCAGGAGGTTACCTGGGATAAAGGACATGGATAACTTAGTACAGTTATGACAAAACATTCACTATCTATGATGAAAAAAAAATNATATATATATATATATATATATACTATGAATATATATTTTTGTTTTCTGATTTTCTTGCAAAATGGCACCATGACCTACAAATTGGTCAAGCCAGATACTTTGAAAATACCTATGATACTTCATTTTAATTCCCCTACATACAGTTGACTACTGATTCTTGTCAAGGCTGTTGGAGAAGCCTTGGAACTGTTTTATTTCCCTATGTCATACTTCTTTGCCCTTTTATCTGTTTTATAAGAAATGGCAGTTTTTGTTGATATGATTTTTAAACTGAGAAATGGCTTGGGAATTACTATGAATTTATGGAAGACCAACTAAAAAGTGGTTGGTGAAGGAGAAGGGGATTAAGAGGATAATATTGGTTCAAGTTTTTTCTTTTTGTGAAGGAAATATTGATATTTGAATAAATCTCTCTTTCAGTGATCTATCCTTTCAGATGGAAGTGTTGGTACTCAGTTGAGATGCCATATGGACACCTTACTTTATTGGGGTGGACACTATTTTCTGTCACTGGAAACATTACTCATAGCCTGGACCTTCCTACAGTCTTGACACTGGGCAATTCTGTCCAGAGTTTAGGCAAACTCTTCTTACCTTGCTGCTGGTAGCACAGCCAGCAACTGTGCAAGCTTTCAGCTGGTATGAATATTCCATAAAGGGCTGAATTCCTTCCGTATCAGAGAAGCTCAGTGATGTTCCTCGAAAACATTCAATTCCATTTCGGAGAAGAATGTAGGCAATGATAGGACCTAAAAGAGACAGACAAATGCCTGAATTTGAGTGTGGGATTCTTTGAACTATTTGCAAACAAATTAGATGGCTTAGAGTTCTTAAAGCTCAACATTCAGAAAACTAAGATCATGGCATCTGGTCCCAACACTTCATGGGAAATAGATGGGCAAACAGTGGAAACAGTGTCAGACTTTATTTTGGGGGGCTCCAAAATCACTGCAGATGGTGATTGCAGCCATGAAATTAAAAGACGCTTACTCCTTGGAAGAAAAGTTATGACCAACCTAGACAGCATATTCAAAAGCAGAGACATTGCTTTGCCAATAAGGTCTGCCTAGCCAAGGCAGACCAGTTTTTCCAGTAGTCATGTATGGATGTGAGAGTTGGACTGTGAAGAAAGCTGAGCACCAAAGAACTGATTCTTTTGAACTGTGGTGTTAGAGAAGACTCTTGAGAGTCCCTTGGACTGCAAGGAGATCCAACCAGTCCATTCTGAAGGAGATCAGCCCTGGGATTTCTTCGGAAGGAATGATGCTAAATCTGAAACTCCAGTACTTTGGCCACCTCATGTGAAGAGTTGACTCATTGGAAAGACTCTGATGCTGGGAGGGATTGGGGGCAGGAGGAGTTTGAGGACAGGAGGACATCGAGTTTGAGTGAACTCCAGGAGTTGGTGATGGACAGGGAGGCCCGGAGTACTGCAGTTCATGGGGTCGCAAAGAGTCGGACACGACTGAGTGACTGAACTGAACTGAGAGTTCTGAAGAAATGGGATAATATAGCATTATTTAATTTTAATTTTCTATTACTTTGCTATATTGAAGCAGTTCTTAATTACACCCACTCTTACGGAGGAGACAGATTCTTGACATAAATAATCAGAGTCAATTGTTTATTTCCCCTCAACTGTCAAACATTTACTTTCAAAACTNATTTCCTCCCAAGGAGTAAGCATCTTTAATTTCATGGCTGCAATCACCATCTGCAGTGATTTTGGAGCCACCCAAAATACAGTCTGACACTGTTTCCACTGTTTCCCCACAAAACCAAAGTTCCCTTTTTATGGTTAGATGTGTGCCAGTTAAATGCATCTCACTAATTTCAGTTCCCTTATGGATTTAATGGGATTATGTTATTTTATTTTTAAAAATAGTTTAATACCATTTGATTGTATAGGTTTCTTCCAGCTTAAGACTATCACATCATCAAGATGATCCATTTTTGTCCACCTGGGGGGACTCACTCCTTCAGGCACATCTTCTTTTGTTCTGGCACTAACTGCCTTGCTGAATCCTCGGCCATAGCGATTCCATGCAGAAATCCTATACTCATACATCATGTAGGGCTCCAGGTTCACATCTGCAAAGACAGAAAATCAGACAGTGAAGTTTTTTCAAACAATTAAAAAACTTTTTAACCATCCTATTGAAAATGAATGTCACAACCTTTAAAGATTTAAAAAATAAATGCCTAATGTTCTAATCCCAGTGCATGTAAATAAAAACTTGAATGCCTTTAATTTCTGAATCATAACAAATATTGTGTTTATTACAATATTTAGAAATATGAAAGACACAGAGATATGAAATTGCATAGAATAGAATTCACCTTTCTGAATAGAGGACTATGGATACATTAGAAAACAGATTGAAAAATAAAAGCATCCAACTAATGTACATTAGATGTTAATGCTTCCCAAGTTCATGATCTCTTGTGCATGAGGCAGGTTTGGCAACATTCTTTTATAATTTTATTATTATAAGCTTTACCAATTATTATATTGTCAATATTTACTAAATTACTATAGGAATTATAATGTAGTTATGAGATATAGGAATTGAAACTTAGCACATCATGATACCATTTTAGTGAATAAAAATGAATTCACACTCCATTATACATACTGTATATCAGAGAAGGCAATGGCAACCCACTCCAGTACTCTTGCCTGGAAAATCCCATGGACAGAGGAGCCTGGAGTTGCTAAGAGTCGGACATGACTGAGCAACTTCACTTTCATTTTTCACTTTCATGCACTGGAGAAGAAATGGCAACCCACTCCAGTATTCTTGCCTGGAGAATCCCAGGGATGGGGAAGCCTGGTGGGCTGCCATCTGTGGGGTCGCACAGAGTCAGACACGTATAAACTGCACTACATATTCTCCCTTCCATCTTCCACCAAGCCAGAAAACAAAAATCAAACCAACCAATCTAATTAAAACAACAAAGCCAATTTGCTAAGATTTTTGGTCTGGCTAAAGTTTTAGATAATCATCCACATGATTCAATGGTGTCTCAAAAGGTGTCTGAAACATCTTAGTTCAATTTTGAGTTTTAATAACTTTGGAAGTATAAATGCTACAAATTTACCAAAAACATTCCTTGAAAGTTTAATTATTTAAATCTGCTTTCCACTTAATTAATTCTGTGAATTTTGAATATGTACATGTGTATTTTTGTGTGGCAGTTTCTGATAACTCTTTCTTAGACAGGAGGGTCAGAAGAGGTCCTCCTTGGCTGCCAGGCCACCTGCTATACCTCCACTGGATGCAGGTTAATTCTCAGCTCCATCCATTTGGATTATTTTATCACATTCTCTTTACATGCATCTCCTTACAATAAACCCTACTCTGCCTCTTTTATAGAACTAGTATGAAAATAAAATTTGGTAAGTTATGTTGCAGAATTTCATAAAATATAAATTGCTATAAAAATGTATTTCTGTCTTCATTTTTCTCAGGGTAACTGGTACCTGTGATGACCACCACTGAGTTCCCAGATCTCCCTTCTCTCCAGAGACCTCTTAGTCAGAGTCTACATTTCTCAGTTACCTTTGCAACTTGGTGTAGTCCCCAAATTGCAGTTTGGTGTAGTCACATGACTTATCAACAATGGAAGGAGTGTGGCAAATGACATAGGCAATTTGCGCATCACTTTCTAAAGAGGAAATCACTTGCCTTCCATTTGCATTCTTATCCCCTTCTGATGGGCTAGAACTAGGGTGCTGTGGTAACTCAGGCTGTACCACTTGGAAGCATGATGAGGAATCAGGATCCTGAATGACCCTATGGGAGTGAGCTTCCCAGAATGTCCACTGACCCACAAATGGTAACTTGAGTTTTGAATATCTTGTTATAGTAGATTAAACTACTCATTACAAGTACCTGTTATTCTGTACATTTCAAGCCCGCATTTCCATTTCTATCTATGGCAGCTCTCCACACTTCATTCCTGTTCTTTCCTCCACTGTATTTCATTCTCCTTTGACTCTCTCATGTCTTATCCTATATTTTCCCATGAGGGCTGGTTTTTCAAAGATATTCTCAGCCCAAAAAAGCATTTTTTTTTTTTTTGGTTTACACATAAGAAATCATTTGTTGAAATTTTACCTTTCCTCAATCATCTCTCTCATCTCTCAGAGCTCTTTGTTCCTTGCCAGAATTTTTAACTCTCCCTCTTTCATCTTTTACTTACAAACTCAAAATCATTTTACACATTACATGGTGCTAATATTCTGATAATTGAGGGTGTTGGGTATTAGAGGGTGTATGTTTGTTCAATATTTACTTGTTAACTGCTGAAATGTCCCATACATATTTGTATTCATTTTTTTTTTAGCTGACAGAACAATCTTACCAAAAATGTGTATATAACTGTGTCATTCCATTGCTTAAAAAGTTTGACTATCCACTCATTGTTGCATAAAGGTGAACTCTTTAGTATGGCCTCAGGGGGCTTCATTATATGAGCCCTGCTCTCCGGCCTCTTCTCCATGACTTTCTCTGCCTTATACATGCTACATCCATATTGAGATCCTGTTGTTTTTCAGACATGCTCATCTTCCTCTTGCTTCCTGTACTTTGCATGTAGTTCTCTCTCTGCCTGGTTCACCTCCCCTTCTCTCCTCAGGCATAATATCCTCTTGAAGTCTTTCCTCCTTCCTCACCTCTCCAATCTAGGTTAGGCGTCTTTGTCATATTCTTGAAAATTATCCTATGCTAACCTCTATCATAGAACTTATATGCACATCATTTCTCATATTAGAGGTAATTACATATTTGTTCCCCCATCTCTTCCTATTAGCTTCAAATCCCTGATGGAAATTCCTATTTGTTTTAAAGGTCCTGGTATGAAGGGTTTCCCTGGTAGCTCAGATGGTAAAGAATCTGCCTGTCCTGGTATACTGATTGGTTATTAGCAAGGATTTAATAAACTTTTTTGATAAATAAAAGATTGTATGAACAAATGAATTTTGGTCAGCACTGGTGGCAGGTTTAAATTGCCAATCTTTTTAAAAAACTGACTTTTTTAGTTTAAATTGGTCTCAGTGGAATTTGAGCATCATTCAAGTGCTTAAATTTTTTCATGAAGAGGAAAATTTTGTCATTTTTCATTTTCAATTTACACTGTTTTCCAGTAGGCAAAATAATCTGAAATACGGTCATTAAAAGCTCTCACAATATTATATCAGTAGTTGGAAACAACTATTCTCTTCTGGAGAGGTCTATCGCAAATATGTCACAAAAATCCTTCAAAATCTTGACCCTGTTTTAAAAAGGCAGATAAAAGTACAGAATTATCTTAGAAGGAAACAAAGTAAGTTTTAAATGAGGGTTTCAGCTTGAAGGAGGTTGGGAGCTCCCAGAAAGGAGCCCTACACTGTGTGGAGTCCTCTTATTTCTGCTGCTTCTGACAATGATGTGATATGAACCTCACTTTCCCCATAAGTTATTTTTATTTACATGAATTAAATCTATAATAGGGGCTGGGAGGAGAATGGTGGTCTGACTGTCTTCTATCCCGAGGCTTTTCCCAATTAAAGGCATTACAATAAATATTTTTTATTTGCTTACAGTGTGATAAATCTAAAAGGTAAACAGGGCCGTTCCTTTGGTGGGAGAGATGAGACAAGTGTCCAGCTGCCTATGAGGCACATAGTAGGGGTGGTGAATGTCTTGACCACGTGTCACAGGAGCACAGAAGGGAGAGAGGGTTGGACTTGGGAAGTCTTCACTGCAGACGTGAGTTTTGACCTTGTCCTTGAGTGTGACAGTTAAGAAACACATTTCAGGTGTAACAAACAGCCTGAAGGAGGTTGGGAGCACCCAGAAAGGAGCCCTACACTGTGTGGAGTCCTCTTATGTGTTCCTAACAATGATGTGACATGAACCTCACTTTTCCCATAAGTTACTTTTATTTACAGATCTGGCCTTTGGTTTCCTCATCTGTTAAATGATCATACTTACCTGATTGCTTTGAGGGTAAGTTAGGTAAGGTTTAAAAATGCCTAGTACATGGTGGGGGCAGGGGGAGGGAGGAATGGGTTGGGATTTGGAGGTTGGCAGATGCAAACTATTATATATAGAAGAGCTAAACAACAAAATCCTACTGCAGAGGACAGGGAGCTGTATTCAATATCCTGTGATTAACCATAATGGAAAAGAATTTTAAAATACACACACACACATAACCAAATCACTTTGCTGTACAGCAGAAATTAACACACATTGTAAATCACCTATACTTTAAAAAAATGCACAACACCAGAACTAAATAATACTCAGTAAACTTTATTTCTCTACCTTCCCTCCCTAATCTACTCCCTTTCCTCCCAGTATCCTGCTTTATTATTTTCCTTCTCAAGATTTGCCATTAGTACAGGAAATGGAGTCATGATGGGATGGAGCAGAATTTGTTTATCTGACTTTAGCTTGCTTGAATTATGTCACTTACATGTATTCTATTTCACTCTAAATAGATGTGTGTACACACATATATACACATAGTTGCACACACACATTTAATTTTCAAAAAACAGAAACTTAAGTAGGGCCTTAAGTAAATGGTTGAATAAAAAACAATGAATAGATGGCAGAACTATTTTGGAGATGATCCTAAAATTCACAGAATTTTTCTCTACACTCAGCTAAGCCTAAGAATCATTATTTTGGACTAATGCTTTAAGGCCAAGATGGAGCTTAGAAATTACTATTTTCCATAACCATGAAGGTTCTTACTCCCAAGATGGTGGCCGTCTTGGGGAACACCCCCAAAAGACTGGGAGAGCACAGCCTCTGGACCCAGACGGAAGAGGAAAGAGAATACTGATTTCACTGAGCACTCTGTCTCCTCCTCAGAATGATGCTGTCAGGTCTTAATGAACAAGCATGTTTCTGTCTCTTTTCTGCTTGCAAGAATAACATTAACAACATTCATTCATGGCATTTGTTGAAAGCCTGCATTCAAACTTTTGAGAAAATTAGGCTCATTTAAAATTAACTGTATATGCCATAAAAGGCAACAAAACTAATTTATCCCTCTGTTCTTTATTCTCTGTGTGCTTACTTTAAAATAACATACATTCTTGTTTAAAGTTAGACTTAAAAGTTGTTTTAATTACTAACTTTGAACAGTTCCAGATTGTACCTTTAATTACTTGGTAACTAGCTGGCTCCTAAGTATGATGAAATTAATTGATACAAGGTGAAGGAAAGAGATGAGGTCAGAGGGAAATAAATCTGCATTTTCAACANAAGTTGTTTTAATTACTAACTTTGAACAGTTCCAGATTGTACCTTTAATTACCTGGTAACTAGCTGGCTCCTAAGTATGATGAAATTAATTGATACAAGGTGAAGGAAAGAGATGAGGTCAGAGGGAAATAAATCTGCATTTTCAACAGCCTGTCACTCTCCTTTCTAAGCCATAGGCAGGTTGGCTCCCTCTCTGTTACCTGTGAAAGAGAGTGTGTTTACACTTCCCGTATGAACAGTCTCTTCAGCAGATGAGCACATTTCTTCCATTGAATCCTTCCTGATGGAATTGCGAGATCCTCTTATCACAGTACAAACGTGGCTGGTAAAGTTGAAGTCACATCTGCCGCAGTGTGCTGTGGCTTCCATGGATGCCGGGCAGAGGGTTCTGCATGCTTTCGTTTCCTAAGTCAGGTGGTAGAGGTTGGGAGAGTGGGGGCAAGGGGAAGGAGATTTAAAACTTTCGTTTAGACACGGGGGGGCTAGGTTTCTACAACTCTCAAATGAAATTTTCTTCTGCTTAGTTCATGAGTGACTATCTCAAAATTCTTAAAAAAGAAATGAAGGCAGGCTGTATTGCTAGAAAGAGAAGTTACTTTGAAATGACACAGATTTAGACTCAATCCAGTTTTGCAACTTATTCGTGCTGTGACCTTGAACAACTCTCTTACACTTTCAAAGCCCCAGCTTCTTCCATGAAAGAATGGAAGTTCAATTTACTATATGGGTTTGTTGCATGACTCAAATGACAGAAGGTAAACGTCTTATACTTAGTAGATACACTATAAATAATAACAGTAGTCATTATTTTATTGTTGCTTTGACACTTTTCTGATGGAATTTTCGAGAAAAAATAAAATAAAGAATGTGAAATTTGAGAATCTGTGCTTCATGTGCTCTTGGGAATGTTGGACCAATGAGAAGTATTCTACATCCAAGTTTTATAAAATTTAAATATTTCATAAACTGTCATTACAATCATTATTATTTATATATGTAAACTTTTTATCTGGTGAATCTCTGGGCTTTTTGTAGTTATCGATATGTATAAGTAGGCTTTAAGCTCAGAAAATGAAATACTTCATCATCCAAAATTACAGGAGATAGAAATAAGGCAATATTTCTACAAGGCAAAGTTCTACTTCATTTTCCTTTTATATAGGTAGCATAACTTGTTTAAAATCATTCTTGCTATTTAAAAGTGGTCTACATTGAATCTATTATCTAAAATAAGTTAATTTTCCCAACAATCATGAAAATAAAGCTGCTCAGAAAAATATAGTTGGATTTCCACTTAAATATGGTGAATTGAACACATGCATTTATCTTCAGTTCCTCTTAAAGCCCAACCAAATGACAATAAAGGAATATAGAAAGTCTAAGGAAGAGAACTAACACCTATTTTTTGGGATGTGGATATATGTGGCACAGACAATGGTATGTGCCAGGAATGTCCATTTTTGCCTTTTCTCCCTAGGAACACTAGATTTTCCAGTCTGACTACAAGAGGAGTCATGTGACAAGAAATGTCCATGTGATGGTGTTCAGGAGAGATGCTTTCTGCATCCAGGGAAGACCCTACATGTACAGTCATCCACTCTTTTCCTTTTCTCATAAGATGGAAGGGACTTGGGTTCCTGAGACATTGCATGGAGGAGATCTTCTGAAACCACACTGGAGTAACCTGTGACAAGTTAAAAAAAATTCCTTTTGTTGACCCACTCCATGCATGAGGACATCTGTTTTTACCTTGGCATTGTTCGATGTGTTATAGAAAAAACATAATTTAGTGCTTTGAAGTTGAATGTTTCCTTAATAACAACAACAAAACCCTAAAGTATAAAGTGGCACTGGCTTCAGGTTAAGCAAGTGGTGGCAAAGAAATTTGTAGTGAGTTTTGGGAATCTGAGAAGGTCTGTTATGTTGTGGCTAAATGTTTGGCAATACTCAGCCCTGGGATGACTGTCAAAGCAAGCCAGGTATCCCTGAATTCATTGTTCTGGGCAAGACAGCATAGGCTAGTACGTGAGCCTGTGTACATGTGTGGTTATGGCTGCATTTGGCAAAGTATTAAAGAACTGAGAGAAACTTAGAAAATAATTTGTGAAACTTTAAAAAAAATAGAGAGGGTTCCTTGGAAGATATAAGCCAGAGTGGAAAAATTAAATAAAAGTCTGCATACTGCTCAGCGAGAGCCCTTTATTTCTACTGGATTCCCCATATGGTGGCTGGATATGTATCCCATCCCGACCTAGGATGGAGCACTTAAGGATACTTCATTAAGTACACCTATTGAGGATTATTGGTAATGCGATTTATTGACAAAAGCCATCTTACCATAATGAGGACCCTACTGTGTCCCCCCCCAATGGATTTCTACATATAACATGTCAGTCAATCTCCAATGGAAAAAAAGAAGTTTAAAAACATAGGAAAAAAGTCAGAGGAAGCAAAAACAAAACAAGGAAAAAAAGAAAATGAAATAGGACCAAGCTTAAACCATAATGGAGAGGAATATAAAAAAGCACACATACACACACACACACATACACACACACACACTCCTGAATCACTTTGCTGTACAGCAGAAATGAACACAACACTGTAAATCAACTATACTTCAATAAAATAAATGAAAAAACCAAAATTTTATAGGCAAAACATAGTATCAAACAAAGAAGGAAGACAATTCAAAGCACCAAGCAAACAAACAATTTAAAAAGCAACAACAGAATGAATATTTTCAGAATGAGAAAAAAAGACATTTCATGGATGAAATAAGAGTAGGATGCCATAAATAAGTAATAATTGGCAAAAAAGAAAGTACCATCCAAAACTAAAAAAAAAAAAAAAAAAGATAGCCAAAAAAACTCCACAACAAATCAATAGAATGGTGGAAAGATAAAGTTAAGACAATATCTTATAACACTGAAAAAGATGAGTCAACGGGCAAGAAACATGATGGAAAAAAGTTAAAATATCAGTTAAGGAAATCCAACACCCAACTTATCAGTGAAAAGAGAGACAAAAGAGAGAGCACATTATCAAAGAAATAATAAAATAGCATTCCCCAGAACTGCAGACCATGAGGCTCCACCCTAAAAAAGTCCACAAGAAATATATCATTATCAATATTAATAATGGTGATAATAGCATATACATAGAGGCACATTGTCACGACATTTTAGAAAAGCAGAAAAAAGAGGACGTCTTAAAANCCCATAACTGCAGACCATGAGGCTCCACCCTGAAAAAGTCCACAAGAAATATATCATTATCAATATTAATAATGGTGATAATAGCATATACATAGAGGCACATTGTCACGACATTTTAGAAAAGCAGAAAAAAGAGGACGTCTTAAAAATTGTTTGGAAAAACAACATGGTTACCTACAAAGAAACAGGAATCAGAATAGCAATAACAGTTTAAAAAAAATCAGAAAAGGATTCAAAATCCTGAGTAGAAATAATTTTTTTTTCTCTTGAATTGTACACCTAGACAAGCTATCAATCCAGTGGGAAGGAGAATTGCAATAATTACAGATATCTAGTTCTCAAAATATTTACCTTTCACGTACCTATACCCAGAGAGTCAATTCTTCATGAAGAAAGGACACTTGGGGCTCAGAATACAGGGAGACCAACGCAGAGAAGGAGGAAAGAGATTTCCCAAAGAGATAGCTTTGGGAAATTGGCTGGGACAGCCATGCAGAAACCCTACAGAGTTCCAGTCCAGACTGGAGCAGGAGTTGGAAGACTCTAGGAAGGTCTTCAGGAAACAAAATTGAATCTAGAGATTGAGTTTTACCTATGACATACTGCTTGATTCAGCATTAAAAATTTTTTTTCCTGATCACAACCATTTAAATATGAATTTTAAATACAAGTGTTAGTTGGCCTTCATAGAGCCAATTCAAGCCACCTTAAAACATCACAGGTATATTCTGAATGTCTCATTGTAACAGAAGCTGTGTCTTCCTGACCAAAACCAGATGCCTGGGAATCAAATGTGAGGTGGACAATACTGAAGCATATAGATGTGAATGAGCCTTCCCTGGTGGCTCAGCCAGTAAAGAATCTGCCTGCAATGCAGGAGATCTGGGTTTGATTCCTGAGTCAAGAAGATCCCCTAGAGAAGGAAATGGCAACCCATGCCAGTATTCTTGCCTGGGAAATCCCATGGATAGAGGAGCCTGATGGGCTACAGTCCATGGGGTCACAAAGAGTCGGGCATGACTGAGCTACTAACATGAGATGAGTTGTGAATGATGGTGTCATTTCTGAAACTTATAGGTTTTTTATCTTCATTTTTCAAACATGAATGCACTTTTAAGGAGAGTTTTCTACATAGATCCTTCCTAACTTGTTATTTCAAAGGCATTTTCTTGCAACATTACCAATTCTTTAAGACTGGTAATAAAAGTAATAATAAGTAAGTATTTTTATAAGTAATAAAAATATTACTTAAGAAAAATGTCCTAGTCCAAACTTCTGAAAACACTGGCCTGGAACAAACTTAAACTTTAGAAACATAGTGTTGATTATATTTCTTTCATAGAACTGGCTAATTAAAGTTTTGCTCAAGTCAGACCAATTCTTAAAATTTACTTATTTCTAATTGGAAGATAATTGCTTTACGATGATGTGTTGGTTTCTGCCATACATCAATATGAATCAGCCATAGTATACATATGTTCCCTGCCTTCTGAGCCTCCCTCTCACCTCTCACCCCTCTAGGTTGTCACAGGAACACCAGATTTGAGTTCCCCCTGTCATTCAGCAAATTCCCACTATCTTTTTTACAAATCATAACATATGTTTCAATGTTACTCTCTTAATTCAATTTGTCCCACCCTCTCCTTCCCCAACTGTGTCCACAAGTCTGCTGCTGCTGCTAAGTCGCTTCAGTTGTGTCTGACTATGTGCAACCCCATAGATGGCAGCCCACCAGGCTCCCCCATCCCTGGGATTCTCCAAGCAAGAACACTGGAGTAGGTTGCCATTTCCTTCTCCAATGCATGAAAGTAAAAAGCGAAAGTGAAGTCGCTCAGTCGTGTCCGACCCTCAGCAACCCCATGGACTGCAGCCTTCCAGTCTGTTCCATCCATGGGATTTTCCAGACAAGAGTACTGGAGTAGGGTTCCATGTCCACAAGTCTATTTGCTATGAAATCAGATCGACTTTTAAAAAATTTTGTAGACAAAAAATCTCATTATTTTTATTGAGCATTTTGTATGATTATTCACTTCCATGAAGTATCTATTCTCTTCAACAGTATTATGTGTTAATATTCATTGCTGCAAAGTGCTTGCCAGGGCCCTAAAACTCTCAAGAATCATGGTCAATTCCATGTCCATGATGCTCACAACAAGATTGTATAATTACTTCTGTCATCAAGATCTCTTCCATTGTCTTTGATGAAAGCAACCGTTTTTAGCCATCGAAGGCGACGACAGAGGATGAGATGGCTGGATGGCATCACTGACTCGATGGACGTGAGTCTGAGTGAACTCCGGGAGTTGGTGATGGACAGGGAGGCCTGGCATGCTGCAATTCATGGGGTCGCAAAGAGTCGGACATGTCTGAGTGACTGAACTGAACTCAACTGAATGACATATAAATATTCCTAGTCCTTTCCTTAAAATGGTGGGTTTCTGGAGTCTGAGGTCAAGTTTAATGCTAACAAATAAGGCATGGCTGCATGTGAAGCATCTCAATGGACAGACATAAATGATGTGCCCATAGGGTTATTCATTTTTGTGGTTGGCTAGCACTTTCATATATTGGAGAAGGAAATGGCAACCCACTCCAGTGTTCTTGCCTGGAGAATCCCAGGGATGGCAGAGCCTGATGGGCTGCCATCTATGGGGTCGCACAGAGTTGGACATGACTGAAGTGATTTAGCAGCAGCAGCAGAGGCAGCTTTTGCTGAACTCGCACTGTCTCTAGGAATATGAAGCAAACACAACTAAGTGAATCTGCTGGACCTGAAATCTCTATTAAAAGAAAGTGAAGTCCTATGGTTGGGGGACTAGAGGGAAGATGCTAAATTTCTTTTCATCTCCATCTACAACACCATGCCCGCTCTTTCAGCATCTCAAACTTTCTGTCTGCACTAATCTGAAGTGCTGGTAAAGCTTCCTGAGAACAGCTAATCATTATTAATTCCTTTAGAATTCATTGCAATAACATCAATCATAGCGAACTCATTTGGTATTAATATGGATGTAATGTGAAAATGAATAATGCACACAGGAGTTTTTATATTCCTATTTTAGAAAAATAGTTATGAACAATGTATTTCTCTTTCCATTGTCAAATCAGTGCCTCTGAGAGGTTTTCTATCAATTACCTTCATCATCATTCCAGTTGAAATCTTGTCAGAGCAAACATATTTCAAAGGATTATATCCAACTCCATTACAGCATTCCTGGCTCTTTGGAATAAGTTCAGTCTCACAGCATTTTACTGGCACTGGGTCATTCTTTTTAACATGTGCTTTAGACTCTCCACTGGAAGCTGAGCAGCATATGGTATCTGACATATTCACATAATCCAGCCCACAACAGAACATCCCTGCAACAATAAAATGTTATATATGAATGTGAAATTAAAAAAAGAGAAGAAAACTGAGGCTGCTATAAAGTTTGGCATAAAAATGTCAGACTCAGACTGAAATGGTACAATAGCTCAGGTAGCATTTCCCTAGCATGGTGATTTAAATGTACAGTGAGGGGTCCTTCTGTCAAGGGCTCTTGTACTAGACACTAATTAGGTAACACACAAGAGGAAGTGTACTAACAATCATTCAGCAGGAGACCAAACTTCTCTGAAGCTCCACTAAAAAAAAAAAGATCTGATTTCTGTCATGAGAATTACCTGCCCATTTTATGATGATAACATCTTGTTATGGAAGAAGTGGTAGTTAAACCACAGGAACTCAGAAGAAATCTCTAGAAATTCACAAGGGAGAAGAAGTCACCCAAGTACCCTGGGATAAGAGGCTAGGCAGTGGAGAGGGAGCACCATCCTAGAACTGGAGACACTGCCTAAGCATCTTGTAAGTTTCTGCCTGCCTTTGCCTAAGATACAGATAGATGCTCCTTGTGAATCCAGCAGCAACTGTAGCCATCCTTGGATGATAAGAGAGATTTGTGTTCAAAACCAGTTGATCATGCTCACTGATCAGGTAAACCAGTTGGCCAGCATTTTTTCAGCTGCAAGTAGATCCATTGCTAGATGTGGGTAAGAGGTGCAGGGTGGTGGCAGAAAGACCCTGTGGGGACAGTCATTGACCCCCACTTCTCAATGAAAGACAGGTGTACCTGAAGTACCAAAGAGCCTCCTTTCTCCCACCCAATTCAGTATAACTCCCCGAGTTCACATCATTTAGATCTTGCCATAGAAAGAGACATAGCAAAAATATAGACATAAAAGGCTGAACAAGCAAACAATGCTCTAGAGTCAGATTAAACTAGAAATTAAGGGACCTATACCCCAAGTCACTGGCCTATCATAGTAGAATTTATATCCAGTTACACAGCAGTGCAATGTGATGATGATTTAATTATAATTTTGTTTATTTATTATTAGTCCTGACTGATAATACAAAGAGACTCAACCTCAAAGTGCCCTGGGGTTCTAAATTATTTAATCTGGTCCTGTACATATACCTACACTATGAAATAGCCCCCTAATAACAAACAAATGAATTTTAAGTACTTTTTAGATTATAAAAAAAAATCACTGAAAGTTGACACTGATTTGACACATGCCTTAAGAAAGATGTTTGTCCACTCATGACTCCAAAGGACGCTCTCACTGACCTTTCCACTTTGAAAAAAAGTTCAATATTAAAACATTTTTTTTGATTAATAATATACATTGATCATTACTGCATTTCATCACCATATTTAAAGGTGATACATGTCCAAAGTAACTGATTTAAAGGTAAACTGTAGGTTTTTTGGTACTTTAGTATTAATTTTAGTTGTTTGTAACATTTCCAGGGAAAGTTTCTTCAGAAAAATATACACTGCAGGGCTATCATTGTAGTCTAAGTCTTGATTACAATGGATAAAATTCACATACACACAAAAAAATCCACAGCTTCAAGTTTTATATTGTTTGTGCATGTTTTTTTTCTGCTGCCTACTGATCAGACATTTAAATACAACCTTGGATTCTTTGCTGTCATTTTTTTTCTTTAGTACTTTTCTTAAAGTAATTCATGTTTCTATTTTAAAGAGCAATCAAAATCTGAAAACTGGCCCTTTAGGGAGCAGAATGCATTCTCCGCCTCCACTCCTAAATTACTTTATGGTTCCACCATGCTTTCAGTATAAAATCAAAATGCAGACATTGACCTAATTCCAAACTCCTAATCAGTCATCTGATCGCTCTGAGGGACTTTTGACAGGTCAACTAAAATTTTGATAATGAACTGTTTTTACACTAGGAAAAAAAATAAAAGATGCATTCTTTCAAAAAGAGCTTCATCTTTGTTTCATTGAATTAAAATTTTCAGCCAAGATTTCACTCACATAACAAGAAGTGACTCCCTTTCTAGTTTCTTTGGTAAACCATTACTTCTTTAATTATTATCAACCTTGTTCCAGTGTGATAAATTGCTAATTACTTAATACCCTAATCAGCGTTCATTCTTTGCACAGATAAACTGTGACAGTGCCATTAATTTAAATAGTAATTTCACTTAATGGCCAGAACGGCACACCAGATTTTTATGCAGCATTTTCTGAAGACTGCATCCATCACTGCAATATTCTGACATAAAGATGTCTGACGTGCACTAACTCACTTAGGGAGAGCAGATGTTGCCGAGCAGAGCTTGGTAGTAATTCCCATAGTGCATCACTTCAGCATGAATGAGCTGCAAATTCAGAGACACTCTTCTGAAACTGCATTGCAATAACTTTTGACCCTACCTAATTTATCACATGGAGCACTTGACTTTTGAACTTTGACACAGAGAAGGCATAGTTTTAAATATGCCCAAGGAAAAACAAAATGGGTCATGTATTATTGATGGATTGATCTATACTTCCAGAGGCTCTACATTAAATTTGTACAAATGTGGAGATTCTCTTTGAACAAGATGCAGATATTATTAAAAGGGTAGAGCATGCACTGAACTATTAGATATTTCTCTTTGAGATCAAGCAACCTGTATTAGTTTTCCAAACTGCATATATAACCAATGGATAGCTTCCACTGTATTGGATACAACTGAAAAATAGTGAAGGAAATAATTTTTTACTCATAATATTATGAATACTTCCAATATGTTACCAACACTTACTTATTGTCCATGGCTGAAAGGAGAACATTTATAAATATCTAATCCTGATTAGTTTCTAAATCATTAATTCTATAAAAGAAGTGCTCCATTAAAAAAAAAAAAGCCCAAGAATTAGCATGCTTTTCAGACAAAAATAATATAGTCATAAAAAACAGAGTCTGGAATATAACAAATCAATTGTGGAACTTTGGGATTGATCATGAGACCACGTTTTAAGCCATGGGATTATATTTCAGATTTAGAAGAATGTTAAAAAAAAAAAAGAGAATACTTGTGTTTAGTCATTCTAAGGACAAACATAAAGTTGATGGCAGAACATGAAAGAAAAGAAATGCATTTTTTCTTCACCAGCAGACGGCTCTAAGACTACCCCCACAAAACTGAGACAGGATAGGGTGAAAACATTTCCCAAATCATTGCAGTGTATTTCATAGCATTTATATATTACACTTTTCAAAAGTTCATTATGTCATAAGGAAATCTTCCTGGGAACTCTTCTTTCAATACAAGTCTTACACAATGTATTTCTGTAATGTATTTTCCTCTTTGCAAAGTCCCCAAATCCCATCTATGTAACAGGATTAGCCATTCATTCTACAGCTGTCCCAGTCAAGGATATAGAAACTCAGAACCTTATTCTAGAAGAGTTTCAACCCAGAGTTTCATACCCAAGACTGCATGGACAACACAGATAATAGAACTAAAGCAATCTGTCCCCAAGTTATGTCATCATCAGTTCCTCTTGGCTAACAGAAAATCTTGTCCTTTCAGCATGACAGAGAGGCTTTAATTTTCATCTTTTAATATGAAGGGGTATCATCAAGTCAAACCCAAGACTGATGGCACAAATGATAAAACCATATAAGCAAACACTACGAATAAAAAGAGTAATAAAGAGGTTGAAAATATAGTCAAAGAAAATGGTTAAGAATACACATCCACCGAAATGACGAGCATGACTTTCATCCCGAGGTACTGTATAACACTCCTACACAACTCATCTGCCCAGAGAGAGCACTAAAAACATAAACGCTACCCCAGCACTTCTGTTCCAACAGCATCTGTTAATTCACTCCATTTATAAAATACATATTGACAAAGACAACTGAACTGGGACCAGGGAGATTTGATTTGGTGTGAGAAAGTCAATTCAATGTGATTTTGTTAAAGGGCTCCTGCAGGCAAATAAAAGAGTTTAAGTAATAAAGTACATAAAGAGATGTTTTATGAGCCAGCCCGGTGTTGTGGCAGGCACACAATGCCAGGCAGGGAGACAGGCCAGGCTTAGGAACAATATTATGAGATCCAAACCCTCATGCAGCAGGTATGGTGCTGCTAGGTTGAGGAGAGAAAGGGCCATATGGATATTCTGGAAGGTCATTGAGGTCATAATCATTAGGGGCGACAGGAGGGAGCGGCAACAGAGAGAGGAAAAAAGACATGTGGAACGTGTCTATTTTCAGTGAAACCTGCAGGGAGGTCAAGAGACTAAAAAAAGATTTTTTTTTTCCTTTTAAAAGGCTCATTTCTTCAGTCCACCATGATTACTAGAGTTAGCGGAACTGTCGAAGGTCAGGAGGACTGTGGAGCTAATTTTGAGTCACAGGAATTGAGGAATGTCACAGTTTGCTTAAGAAATATTTGGATAGTATGGGTATCTTATTGAAATTTGGGGATTCTGAAGTTTGGGCCCATGAATGGACTTCAAGGGCATGTGAAATGGCAGCAAATTTGGGGGTATATCCTACATATTACTATTTGAAGTGAGGATATGCCACTTTCAAAAGACTCTACCAGGAGTGTACAACATTCAAAAGATTCAGAACCTTGTCCTAGTGGACAATCTATGCTTAGGAAAAGCACTTTTGGCAAGAATATTTTAACAGACTTAAATTTGCTTTTGTTTTTGGCCATAGTGTTTTAAGGGACTTATCTTTCTGTCTCCTTCACATTCATTTTGCCACTCAAATCTGATTTCTCTCAAATCACAGTTATTATTATCTCATCAACTCTTCCCCGAGTACCAAACAAGGTTCAAATCCTTTTGGCTCTTCAGGTTTATCTCCCTCTGTTTGCTTACATGCTGTGTCTACCTCCAATAAACTCAACTGCTCACCCCTACCTAGACGTGCTTACAGGCTGCTAATTTCACACTTCAGCTCAGGCTATGCCCTCTAGCTGAAACATCCTTCTTCCCTCCATGCATCTCAAATGCCACTCCTTGTTTGTGGTTCTGATTCAGTAGTTTAGCTTTCTTCATCAATTTGGATGGAATGATCACTCAGTTTTAAGACTATGCTTATATATTCATCCTTCTCATATGCCTATGTTTAACAATACAGGCACTTTTCTCCTTGATTAGATTGCAAGACCTTAAGGATAGAAATAGAATCTTAGCCATTTTATACCCACAAAACACTGAGAATATTTTGAATATAATCACAATACAATATAAATTTATTGAATGAAGGAATATGGCAATTGACTAAAAAACAACAGAACAACAATGTTAAAATGAGACAGTGTTGCTGTTTTAAAACTCTGGCTCATTATGGTATTGGGGGGCAACACTTTTGCATCCCCACTTCTCTACAACAATGGTTCTGTCTTTAATGGATCTGTTTTCAGATCCATTAACTCATCCAAAGGAATAAGAGTTACTCAATTGATTAGTCACAGTACAGGATAACTAACTAATGGTCCTAGTAGAGTAAGCCTGAAGGCATTGATTCTTAAAGTTTGATGTCAAGACCCCTTTATACTTTCACAAGTAAACCAGGATTACAAATAGCTTTTGTTTATGTAGGTTATATTTGTTGATATTTACTATATTGGGTCCCATCACTTCATGGCAAATAGATGGGAAAACAGTGGAAACAGTGGCTGACTTTATTTTATTGGGCTCCAAAATCACTGTAGATGGTGATTGCAGCCACGGAATTAAAAGATGCTTACTCCTTGGAAGGAAAGTTATGACCAACCTAGACAGCATATTAAAAAGCAGAGACATTATTTTGCCAGCAAAGGTCCGCCTAGTCAAGGCTATGGTTTTTCCAGTAGTCATGTATGGATGTGAGAGTTGGACTATAAAGAAAGCTGAGCACTGAAGAATTGATGCTTTTGAACTGTGGTGTTGGAGAAGGCTCTTGAGAGTCCCTTGGACTGCAAGGAGATCCAACCAGTCCATCCTAAAGGTGATCAGTCCTAGGTGTTCATTGGAAGGACTGATGTTGAAGCTAAAACCCCAATACTTTGGCCACCTGATGTGAAGAGCTGACTCATTTGAAAAGACCTTGATTCTGGGAAAGATTGAGGGCAGGAGGAGAAGGGGATGACAAAGGGTGAGATGGTTGGATTGCATCACCAACTCAGTGGACATGAGTTTGGGGGGACTCTGGAAGTTGGTGATGGACAGGGAGGCCTGGTGTGCTGTGGTTCATGGGTTCACAAAGAGTCGGAGACGACTGAGTGACTGAACTGAACTAGATTAGAGCTTAATACTGAAATGTTTGAAATATGTATTCATTAATTCACCTAAAATAATAATAAATAGATAACATGTTAATATAAATATTTTTGAAAAATAAACACATTTCCAAACTGAGAAAAATTAGCAAGAAGAATGACATTGTTTTACAGTTTTGCAAGTCTCTTTAACATCTGGCTTAACAGAACTACCTGAATTCCCCTGTTTGTACATTCAACTTTTGCAATATCATGAAAGCAACCTAAATGTCCATCAGCAGATGAATGGATAAAGAAGACGTGGCATATATATACACAGTGGAATGCTACTCAGTCATAAAAAAAGAATGAAATTGTGTCATTTGCAGTAACATGGGTGGACTTGGAAGTCATTATACTAAGTGAAATAAATCAGACGGAGAAAGACAAATACAGTATGTTATCATTTACACATGGAATCAACAAGCTAGTGAATATATAAGAAGAAAGAAGCAGATTTACAGATACAGAACAAATAAGTGGTTACCAGTGGGGAGAGGGAAGGGAGAAGAGGTAAAGGGTAGAGGATTAAGAGATATAAGGCACTATGTAAAAAAATAAGCAACAAGGATAGATTTTATACCATAGGGAATATAGTCAACACTTTATAATAACTATAAATAGAATGAAAGTGTTAGTTTATCACTCATGTTGAACTCTTTGGGACCCCATGGACTGTAGTCTGCCAGGTTCCTCCTCTGTTTATGGAATTCTTCAGGCAAGAATACTGGAGTGGTTAGCCATTCTCTTCTCCAGGGCATCTTCCCGACCCAGGGATCGAACCTGGGCCTCCTGCATTGCAGGTGGATTCTTCATTAATTCTTTACTGTCTCAGGCACCAGGGGAGCCCATAAATAGAATGTAACCTTTAAAAACTGTGAATCACTATATTGTATACATATAACATATAATATTATACATCAACTATATTTCAATTAAGAAAACCAGAGAACTTTTCTGCAGTATTACATGTCATGTAATCTCTGGACAATTCCACTGTATAGTATGAGAGAGTGAAGGTGAATAGGTTAGTATGCAATAGTTTAGTATTATTGTGAAAATAGTTTTGATCTCACCTTCAGATTTCCCTCGTCCATACTTTAAAAGTTGCTGCTTTAGAGCCTAGCACTCATTCACAGCACCTTTTCTTCTAACTTTGGCACATGTGTGGTGTGCAGTCAATCTCTCTCTTTTTTTTTCTGGTCATCCCAAAAATGTTTGTAACTTCGTAGTTACTGGGCCTGCTCATCTGTTCTGATAAACATTGATATGGTTTCAGTTGGAGAGTATCCAATGCTTGTTCAGTTATCAGAATGGTCATAAAGGTTAAGTGCTTAACTATAGGGATAGAGTTAGCAACACTTCTTAGTCATAGTGGCAGGAGATTCACAGGCAAATCTCCCGGCCTTCCTTGCATTTAGGTTTCTATAGATAGCTGAGTTTCAATAAACGGTTAATAAAAGTATCTGCTATTCATAGGTCTGGTCAATAAAAAAATTATACATCTGTTATTTTATACTTTTTCCTTCTTATGATTGCAGAAATGGATACAATTCCCTGGTAATTTAAGACTCTGCCTGTTGAAAACAGCAGCACTTTCAACAATCAGAACGACTGTGGGAAAGAGAGCTACCTGGGTGACAACATTCGCATCACAGTCCTATTATATGGGAAAGAAATGAACCTCTATGGTATTTGAACCTTTATAAATTTTGAGATTCATTTACAATAATGATGAGTGATACCTGAAGTAATACAGGCACTGACTTGACGTGTGATTTGGAAAAAGTTTTAAACTTCCATTGGAAGTACTTCTCTTTTTTCATCTGTAAAATGGAGATAATAATAGTACCTATCTCATAGGGTTTGCTCTAAGGATGAAACATGTCAATGTATATGAAGCACATAGAACACAGCTTGGCAAACAGTGAAAATGGAATGTTGCTTACTTTTTCATATTGTAATATTTTTAGGTCTTTATTGAACCTGTTACAAAATTTCTTTCTTTTTTTTTTTGTTTTGGTTTTTTCGGCCATGAGGCATGTGGGATCTTAGTTCCTCTGCCCACTGACTGAACCGCTGCTCCCTGTCCTAGAAGTCAAAGTCTTAACCTGGGGGCCACCAGGGAAATCCTTGCTATAATTTTTCTCCTGTTCTTTATGTACATCTTTTAGCCAGTAAACAGTACCTTGGAGTTCCTTGGACTGCAAGGAGGTCAAACCAGTCAATCCTAAAGGAAATCAACCCTGAATATTCATTGGAAGGACTGATGCTGAAGCTGAAGCTCCAGTACGCTGGCCACCTGATGTGAAGCGGTGACTCATTAGAAAAGATCCTGATGCTGGGAAAGATTGAAGGCAGGAGGATAAGGGAATGACAAAGGACAGGATGGTTAGATGGCACCACCGACTCAATGGACATGAGTTTGAGTAAGCTCCAGGAGAAGGTGACGGACAGGGAAGCCTGGTGTGCTGCAGTCGATGGGGTTGCAAAGAGTTAGACACAACTGAGCAACTGAATAACAACAAGGAGACACTGGGCTGGATTTCTTGACTGGCTATATTTCTTGACTATATTTGGAATACTAGTCTCTCACATCTACTATCCATGGAGGAAACTTCTGAAATGACTGTGCGTCTACATTCGGAGGTTGGTTTTTCCTTTTTGTTTTTGTTTGTTTTTCTTGGCAAAGTCAAATTTTTTGTTAGCTTATAGGACAGATCCAGAGGTAATCCTTAAATTCGCCAGGTCAACAAAAATGTCATAATTGAAATCTAATTCTGTTGTATGCAGGACAACTATTCACTCTTACTATTTTCTGGACAGTTGATGAAAACCAACATAGTGACATACGACTATCAGACAACTTGACAGCATATATATTAAAATCCTCCTCTAGATATATCCCATTGTTTGGATTTTAAACATACCTAAGATGCATACAATTGTGGATCCAGAGAGGTGATCTACAACTTCACAGGATAGTAAATGCCTTGGAAGTACCCTTTGATAGCTATTCAGAGATTAAATAACCAGAAATCAGGTTTTTTTTTTCCTTTGGTTCAAAGAAGGAAATTAGTCTTTACCATATTGGGAGGATTGAAATTTAATTAGGAATAATTAAAAATTTATTTTAATTAAATTTAGCATTTCTTTTTTATATACTAAGTTCTCGCTCAGTCGTGTCCAACTCTTTGTGACCTCATGAACCGCAGCATGCCAGGCCTCCCTGTCCATCACCAACTCCTGGAGTTCATTCAGATTCACGTCCATCAAGTCAGTGATACCATTCAGCCATCTCATCCTCTGTCATCCCCTTCTCCTCCTGCCCCCAATCCCTCCCAGCATCAGAGTCTTTTCCGATGAGTCAACTCTTCCCATGAGGTGGCCAAAGTACTGGAGTTTCAGCTTTAGCATCATTCCTTCCAAAGAACACCCAGGGCTGATCTCCTTCAGAATGGACTGGTTGGATCTCCTTGCAGTCCAAGGGCCACCCAGATACTGAGAGTCTATATTCTTATTAAGGGACAAGAGTTTGGTATAGCCAGGATCGATACTTTCAATCATTTTGATTAACTTCATTATTGAAGAGCTCCTCTTAATAGTTTACAGCAGAACTTTAGAGAAAAAAGAANACCCAGATACTGAGAGTCTATATTCTTATTAAGGGACAAGAGTTTGGTATAGCCAGGATCGATACTTTCAATCATTTTGATTAACTTCATTATTGAAGAGCTCCTCTTAATAGTTTACAGCAGAACTTTAGAGAAAAAAGAATGTATATAAGAACATGGTATTTAACAATAAAACTATAATAACTTAAGTAATTGCTACTTGTATTATGAATAATTCTTTGATTTTTTTGAAAAGAGAAGAAATTATAGAAAGATAGTGGAGAGTTCATAGTTCATCTCCATCAAGATACTATGATGTCCCCAAATCTTAACTTGGAGGGGTTAGACTTCTAATACATACTAGTTGTAGGGGTAGATTTACCTTAAAGCTCAGGAAACTTGATCTTTAAGGTCCTTTGCTTGCATGAGCCCCTTCCAAGGCAATCATAGTTATACATTTTTATTAAATTTTCAAATGTATGATATATAACTATAGTTTGTTTTGGCCACTGTCTCTTGCCCTCTGTTATATGTGTCCTCATATTTATTAAGACCAGGGTAGCCATGGACCTTTTTGAGCTCAAACCAAGGGGAAGCTGAGTCTGGGGAATATTTATTTTGGGTTCAGCAGCTAATATGATTTCAGTCACTTTCTTTAAAAAGTTGTCAAGGCTTAAATATGTCATTTTAACCACAACTTGGGAAGATAAGGAATATAAGAAATCACAAACTTTTAATTTGTATGCCTGTAAAGGAAAGATTTAAAGAAAGATCAGATAGAAAAATTAATAAGAGACAAAAGCTATGAAAATGAACAATGGAATCAACTGAAATATTCTGACATCAAGAAGAAAACTGTAACAAGATAAATTTCAAATCATACCCAAAGTAGGAAACTATTAAAAGAAAATGTTGGATCTAGGATTGAAGCAATGCATAAGTAATTTGATTATTTTGATCATACAAATTATGACCAGAAATAGCTCACATTGGAAAAATCTCAACTTCTTACTCATTTGTAGATAAAATAATGGCATCTATGACAAAATACAACTTATAAATTCAGTCATACAGTAAGGATATCCATGAAAACTGGTAATGATACTGTCAAGTCAACAAATAGCTAAGACGAGTCACTGCAAATCACCTTAAGACAAAAAAAGTTAAAATGTCCTAAAACCTTAAAAAAACCTTGGTAGGTATTTCTCCAAATTTGACAATAATCAAACATTTCTATAAAATTATAATGATGAGTTGTGAAGCTTAAAGTCACTTCTATAAACTTAAAATCATTAAAAAATAGTTTGATCAAGAAACGAATCACCAGTCTCTATTTGATACAGGATGCAGGATGCTTGGGGCTGGTGTACGGGGATGATNTTGATCAACTATGTAACAGAAAAGAATGAATTATGGATTCTCTCTAGATAATATCTTTCTATTCTCTCTAGATAATTATAGTAAAAAGCCATTTTTATATGAAAAGGTGACCAAAGGTGTAAGTTAAACATGTCAGGGGAAAAAAATAGAGACGCCAGAAGTTATATAATTAAAATTATAATTCTTATAATGTATTTTTCCTTTAGAAATATTTACCTTTATATTTTGTTTTGTCTTTATCATTTTGTTTTCTTAAAGACCATTATCCCAATTTTATACCTTTCAGGCATACCCAAATCTAGATTTGACTAAATGTGTAATCTTGTGCAAATGTCTAATCTCTGTGCCTCAGTTCCCTCATTTAAATACGTGATTAATAATAGTAACCATTTTGTAAAGAGTAACTGAGGTAATAATGTATAAAACACTGGGCATGGTATAATGTAGTACTTAGGTAGTAAGTACTCAATGACAATGATTGCTATTAATGTTAATTTAATAGCTATAGCAAAAAGGGAATAAAAGAATTTGTACACAACATCAGTAACAATTTGTACCTTATCAGTATTGCTGTGAATTATTCTCTTGGTCCAGAACCAATGCATTCATGTGTTTGTTTGCTTTTTGGTGGACATGACACTTTTCAAGAAGAAAGAGTTTTGGTCTGTTTTTATGAAATGCAGCACATGCGCATAAAAATGTGAGATTACATTTTTCTTTATTAGACAGTGTGGTTAGTTGTTGCATCAGATGTAATTAAAATGAACTTTCATTACTTATATGCTTTATATCCAAGGCAAATCTGTCAACTTCTCTGCTTCACAGATTCTCTGTTCACTGAAAAGTAGACAAGGCTCCCTTACCTGGAAGGCGACTGTACGCCACACCCTCTCGCTCTCCCCCGCAGCACTCGAGATCTTTGCTCACAATCTGTCCACCACAGCACTGCTGGCCGTGGCCATCGTGGAGCCTCCCAGCACAGCAAAGCTGCTTTCCTGAGGTGGAGTACGGCATTCTGCCACAGCAGGAGTTGCCTAGGCCAGCGGAAACCCGATTGTGCTGTTCATCTGGACAACATACTTCACCTGTCAATTTAGCACAATAACCATCATTGCATCCGTTAAAAAAATATGCTTTGACTCACAACGAAATGTTATCACAACAATATTGCAGATGCCAACCAGTTGACAGGATACTGTCATACCAGAGATACAAAATCTCAATACACCTTCAAAATTTTTACATTAAGGTGTATGAACATTTTTGCACTGAAGGTGTATAAACACAGTTCAATTTTGCACTGAAGGTGATAAACATGTATAAACAAACATGTTGAAGGTATATAAACATGACATACACATATACCAACTTAGAGGCAAGGCTATGTTGCCTGTTTTCTCTCTGACTGCTACTGCATGAGCACATGAAGTTCTGGTAACATGGATTAAGTGGCATCATAAAAAAGATCTGTGTACAAATACTCTTCTATTTAGTATAATTTTTTTTGGAAAAAAATTGTTTTGGATGGATTCAGAAAACAATTCTTGATAAATTAATATTGCTTTTGATGATAATTTAATCAAACTATATTTGTTTAATCAAAAAAATACTTCCAGTAAAAAGGTTAATTAAGTGAGAAGAGGTAAAAATACTATATCAAGTCTGCATATTAGTATTTTGCTGAGCTATGGTGGACACTAAATTTCACTGACATAGTTACATCTACATTTACACTTCACGTGATATTCTGGGAAACCTGAGATAAGAATAAAATAATCTTTTGTATAGTGCCTTGGNTGAGAGTCCCTTGGACTGCAAGGAGATCCAACCAGTCCATTCTGAAGGAGATCAGCCCTGAGATTTCTTTGGAAGGAATGATGCTAAAGCTGAAACTCCAGTACTTTGGCCACTCATGCGAAGAGTTGACTCATTAGAAAAGACTCTGATGCTGGGAGGGATTGGGGGCAGGAGGAGAAGGGGACGACAGAGGATGAGATGGCTGAATGGCATCATGGACTCGATGGACATGAGTCTGAATGAACTCCGGGAGATGGTGATGAACAGGGAGGCCTGGCATACTGTGATTCATGGGGTCGCAAAGAGTCGACACGACTGAGCGACTGAACTGAACTGATTGGTTGCCTAACACTATGACTTTTAGTATAACAAAGTTAAGACTTTAATCCTTGGTTACATCACCATTGTGTTTTCTTACTTGGAAAATCCAGTTGATTAAGAGTTCCTTAATTATGAAAGTATTTTTTGCATAATAATTAGAAAAAATAGTACTTTTACAAAGAATTACAAAAGCATCTTTGTGGAAGAATCATAAATAATAGTACTTTAACAAAGGTAGGTTTTCAAAATTAATTAATTAATCTGTGTGAATCTGGGCATGTTATTGATTCTTTTTGAACTTCTATGTTTGGAAACTTTAAATAAAATACCAGTGTCCTACAGTTGTGAAAAATATATATGGTATCATATTATAATTAAAATCTTGAATACAGAGCCTGCCAGATGCTTGTTGTTTCACAAATGTTTTATAAATGCCAATTGTTGTCTTTATTTTCAGTTATAGTCATTGGACACTGTTTTGTATAGTTGAATTTGGAAAATGGCTTTTTCAGTCAGCTGATAAGGTAGAAGGAAAAGAAGCGTGAGGAGGGGGAAATTCCTGATTACTACTCTTTACTAATCCCACCTTGCTCTGCCAGGTGTAGAGTAACGAGGGGTACTATGGGCTAGCCTCAGATAAATGGAATTTGTGATAACTATCTACCCAAGAACAATGCCATTCCAATCCAAAAAAAGTAATGCCAAAGAATGTTCAGACTACCACACAACTGCATTCATCTCACATGCAAGCAAAGCAATGCTAAAAATTCTCCAAGCTAGGCTTCAACATTACATGACCCAAGAACTTCCAGATGTTCAAGGTGGATTTGAAAAGGCAGAGGAACCAGAAATCAAATTGGCAACATATGTGCGATCATAGGAAAAGCAAGAGAATTCCAGAAAACCTCTACTTTTGCTTCATTGACTGCATTAAATCCTTTGACTCTGTGGATTGCAAAAAACTGTGAAAAAGTTTTAAAGAGATGGGAATGCCAGACAACCTTACCTGCCTCCTGAGACACCTGTATGCAGGTCAAGAAGCAACAGTTAGAACCAGACATAAAATAACACGCTGGTTCAAAATTGGGAAAGGAGTATATCAAGGCTGTATATTGTCACACTGCTTATTTAACTTCTATGCAGAGTACATCATGCAAAGTGCCAGGCTGGATGAATCACAAGCTGGAATCAAGGCGGTAAGGAGAAATATCAATAACCTTAGATATCCAGGTGACACTACCCCTATGGCAGAAAGCAAAGAGGAACTAAAGAGCCTCTTGATAAAAGTAAAAGAGGACAGTGAAACAACTGGCTTAAACTCAACATTCAAAAAATGAAGATCATGGCATCTGATCCCATCACTCCATGGCAAATAGAAGTGGGGAACAATGGAAACAGTGAGAGACTTTATTTTCTTGGGCTCCAAAATCATTGCAGATGGTGACTGCAGCCATTGAAATAAGACGACACTTGCTCCTTGGAAGAAAAGCTATAATCAACCTAGATAGCATATTAAAAAGCAGAGACATTACTTTGCTGACAAAGGGCCATGTAGTCAAAGCTATGGTTTTTCCAGTAGCCATGTATGGATGTGAGAGTTGGACCATAAAGAAGGCTGAGTTCTGAATTGATGCTTTTGGATGGTGGTGTTGGAGAAGACTCTTGAGAGTACCTTGGGCTGCAAGGAGATCAAATTAGTCAATTCTAAAGGAAATCAATCCTGAATATTCATTAGAAGGACTGATTCTAAAGCTGAAACTCCAACACTTTGGCTACCTGATGCAAAGTGCCAACTCATTGGAAAAAGACTGATGCTGGGAAAGATTGAAGGCAGGAGGAGAAGGGGACAATGGAGGACAAGATGGATTTATGGCATCACTGACTCAATGGACATGAGTTTGAGCAAGCTCCGAGAGATGGTGAAGGACAGGGAAACGTGCTGTCCATGGGGTCACAAAGAGTTAGACATGACTGAGCAACTGAACAGCAACAATAAGGAACAACGCATGCACTGTTCAGAACAGAAATGGAGAAAATGGAGAACAGGTTCATGGAGTGATACACCAAGAAATTCAGAGTTTATGATGAAGTACTCAGCCATGTGAATAAAGTCACAAAAAAAGGCAGTTAACCAGCTCTCCATATATATTTCTTTATGTAGTACATATAACAAGTCCCTTGTATTTCCTCTTTGGTTTGTGCTTTGTCTTGCTTATATTTAAAGAAAGCTGAAAAAAGAAATGATATCTAAAACCAAACATTGGCTACATGTTAGTGGCTACTGTTAGCTATGTACTTTTTTTGGTGGGGAGGTGCTTAAAACAATTCACTGACTTAAGTCATGTGTTTGCTTTTTTAGTTCTCAATATTACTGAGTACACCTGAAAATGATCCTCACCTGGTAGAATTCTAACATAATACCCTGAGCAACACTGATGATTTGGTTGTGTCTCTCGTATGCGGCCACCACAACAAACTCCAGTCAAGTTTGAAACAAATGCCATGTACTTCTCTTCACAACAGGCATGTCCAGGCTGAGGGTCATAGAGAGCTCCATTACAACAAACCTGAAATTTGAGAATCAGATGTAAAAGAAATTGTTTTATTAAGAGTATTATACCACCATATCTTATGTGATACTGTTTATTATCTAATAAGGCCTTGACTTTAGATCAAATGTAGCATATTTCTGATAAAAATTCAAAGGTTAAAAAAATACATATTCTGAAAATCATTCAAATTCTATCATTGCAATTCAATACAATGTAGCTTCTTTTAGACTTTGACCATGTTTTGTGCTCTATTATAATATGCTATAAGTATGAATTATTTTTTGAATGCCAGTGTTTCCAACGTGAAGATGATTTTGAGTTTCAAATGAACAATTTCTTTTGTATATATGTTTTTATTTTAATGATTGTTAAACAGCATCATATCTATGGAAACCTGTCTCTTATTGGTCTTTTTTTTAAAAACCTTGCATTTTCCTTCTACCAATCTATATGATCACTTATTGGTGAATCCAATCTTCAGACAAGGCAACCTCAACAGTGTCCAACATTTATGATTGTTAAACAGCATCATATCTATGGAAACCTGTCTCTTATTGGTCTTTTTTTTAAAAACCTTGCATTTTCCTTCTACCAATCTATATGATCACTTATTGGTGAATCCAATCTTCAGACAAGGCAACCTCAACAGTGTCCAACATTTATGATTGTTAAACAGCATCATATCTATGGAAACCTGTCTCTTATTGGTCTTTTTTTTAAAAACCTTGCATTTTCCTTCTACCAATCTATATGATCACTTATTGGTGAATCCAATCTTCAGACAAGGCAACCTCAACAGTGTCCAACATTTATGATTGTTAAACAGCATCATATCTATGGAAACCTGTCTCTTATTGGTCTTTTTTTTAAAAACCTTGCATTTTCCTTCTACCAATCTATATGATCACTTATTGGTGAATCCAATCTTCAGACAAGGCAACCTCAACAGTGTCCAACATTTATGATTGTTAAACAGCATCATATCTATGGAAACCTGTCTCTTATTGGTCTTTTTTTTAAAAACCTTGCATTTTCCTTCTACCAATCTATATGATCACTTATTGGTGAATCCAATCTTCAGACAAGGCAACCTCAACAGTGTCCAACATTTATTGCATATATATATGTATAATGTGAATTTATGTATATACAATGTGTATACATATATGTATGTCTATGTATATACATGTATCTATATAAAAGGAAATTTATATGGAAATTAATTTTGAAAAGCCCTTTTAACAATGTGTTTTCTCCAGGAGCTGTGGAAGAAATCATGTGCTCTAACAATCAAATAATTACTTTGCATGCTCACTTGAGGTCTGAGGACTGACACTCTGTATCTAGAGCAAATGAGATACTGAACAGTGCTGAGATGTAGCCTCAGAACCTGGACTTGGCATAAGTTACATTAATTAGATAGATGCTTCCTGTGGCAGACAAAAATCAACCACTGTTTAAGAGGTGCTTGTCTTTTTCCTCTTTGCTCACTGCTATTGCAGCCTGCACCAACATTTGATTCATGCTCTATGCTAAGGGAGCAGAGTGTGGAATAACTAAGTCTGAAGGCAAGCTTAGTACTTCATTCATTTCTCAGAAGTGACCAAAGAACAAAGAAACTGGGCAGAAATCTCTTTCTGTGGTTCCTCAGGTAGCCCTGGTAAACCAACTGGAATAAGTTGGTTTTGTTGTTTAGTTATCAGCAATGAAGATTCAAAATCAGTCTGATTCCAAGGACAAATTGCATGACTCTTTTCTTTGATGCCACATTCTGAGTGAAAAGTAAAATTTCAAATTATGCTCCATTTTAAAGAACTAAGGAAAAACTCTTGTGTTTATCTGGGATTTAAGAATGGTGGTCATTTTTGCTTGCAGGGTAAAACAATATACAGGTTCTTCTTATTTTATGACAGTAACCTAAAATTGTACCGTGCGTTGTATAATCTTAAAGCATCTATTAAAGTTCCATTCACATACAGAGTTCTTGGATACCAAAGCACATCCACCAGTCTTTTTCTTCAGAGTCTCTAGGACTTACCATTCTTTTAAATATTCAAGTATTTATTGATGGGTCATCGCATCTGATTTCCTTCCATATGTTCATTGTCAATGCCATTCTCAGACTCCTTCATTCACATAAAACTTATGCCTTTTTTCTAACACACTCTGGTTTTGATCATCGAGGGGACCCCAAAGGGAACATTTTCAAGAAATGATTTCTTTCGAGATGTTTGCCCCCGAAAGGAGTATTTCTTAATCTTCTAATTTAATCTTAAAGTTCATTGGCTGAGAAAACAGTTTTAGTAACTTGAGCTGGTAAGGTGTAGCTAATGTTGAAATAGGCAGCCTGTTCCTTGCTCTAGGTTTTCCAGAAGTAATTCTGTTAACTAGTGATTCTCAAAGTGAGGTCCCTGGACCAGATGAAGGAGCCTTCACCTGGAAACCTATTCAGTTCAGTTCAGTTCATTCGCTCAGTCATGTCCAACTCTTTGCGATCCCATGAGTCGCAGCACGCCAGGCCTCCCTGTTCATCACCATCTCTCTTAGAAATGCAAATTCTCATGCTCTATCCAATACTTACTCTGGGGGTGGGACCTCCAGGTATGATACTCACTGGGGTTTGAGATCCATGGCTGTAATCAAATGAGGAAGCTTGTATAACTATTTACAGATGATTCTGATATATATTTAGCCAAAAGGCTCTTAGACTCACAAGAAGTCTATTTTCTACATCCCTTCAACCTCTCACCCAGGAAATACATACTGATTGTTTAACTGCAGACAGAAATTTACGAACAATTGTTTTCTCTCTTGAGATTGTAACTGACTTCCTTTATTCTCTTTCACTGACAAAACCTGCATGTGCCCTTAATCCTTAAAACAAAAGTAAGACTTTGTTTAATGCATCAAAGTTTTCTTTCTCTTGGAGAACATTTTTCATAGGAAAATCTATTCTAGCATGTTTTTCTCTCAGAAATCCTAAATTTCATTTCATTTTATGAAAATATATTCACCAGATGGCACACATTTAATGGCTTAAAATGATATAGAACTTGGGCTTGATGACAATTCTGGAGCCTAAATGTCAAAAAAAAGTACAGTTAATAACTATTAGTTTTATAACATTTCTTAGATAAAAACTGCTTAGCCAGTGTCAGCAATAATAATAAGCATTTTGATCCATGTTACTTCACTATGGAGTATTGCTCCATATTGCTTCACTTCCTTAATTACTGAGTCCTTTTCCAGTGACTCTTTTGAATTTAGTAGTAGCTTCAGTCATTGCTTGTGTGATGTTGTTGACAAATAGGAATGTTATTTCATTATGTGAAATCCTATCTTCAAACTAAGGATATTCTGCATCATTTGTCAATAAAAGCCATTTATAAACTCCTCTGTCTAGCTGTATTATTGATCTGATTCTTAAACTGAAACTAATATGAACATTAATCTGAAAATGGCCATAGTTTAAAAATATTTCAGACAAACCATGAAAAGTCCAGCTCACAGTTACTCATCAGTGTCATGTAAAACAGCCACTTGTAGCTGAATGAATTTGTTGTAAAAAATATTCAACTCATTCAATCAAGCACAAATTTGGGAGGTTCCTTATCATTTCAATAAGCTCATTTTTTTTCCTATGAAGATGATGAAAAATGAGAAGGCTGAAACGCTCATGAGGAAGATGAGATTTTTATAGGCATCCTTTCTTTCCCACAGGGTCTTCTTGTTAGACTAGTGGAAACACTGAACATGATAAACCATGGTTTAAGAAGCAAGTGATTTCAGCCCAGAGAATTTAGTGGGAAAAACATATTTTACTGACTCATTTGAAAAGATTTACCTTAGCCTCAGGGGAGTAGCACCTGGTTCCACAAAGAAGTTCATGTTTTTGACACTCCACTGCCTTGCAGAATCCACCAGTGTGGTCCTTCATTAACTTTTTAGTTTTAGAGCACGGACGCCATGTTTTCCGTAAGAGATCATATCCAAGAATGATGCCACTTGGCCTCCCTGGAGACATCCATTCAATATGAAGGGATCTGCAATGGACAGACTAATCAATAATTCTGAAAAAGACATTCGACTTTGCTGCTATCAGCCTGATCTACTTTTCAGTTAGTCTTCCAGTTTGGTCAAATGGTCTATTTCATCAACAACTTCCTAATGAAAAAGCTGAAGCAAAAGAATATATACACTCATATGCTACCACCATAGGCTATGTTTTGACAATCAACCAAAATCGTTTACGCTCTTGGGAGAATAACACCATGACAAGAGTTCAGTGGTCTCCCATTTTAAATTTCAGAGGCAAAAAGAATGTATCATGGTTTGCGGCTAGTCAGTAAAATCAACAGAAAATTTTGGTTGATAAGTAAAAATAAGACACAAATAATGTGATGAAGTAAATATGATGGGCTTCCCAAGTGGCAGTAGTGGTAAAGAACCTGCCTGCCATTGCAGGAGATGTAAAAGACACAGGTTGGATCCCTAAGTGGGGAAGATCCCCTGAGGAGGGCACGGAAATCCAGTCCAGTATTCTTGTCTGGAGAATCCTATGAACACAGGAGCCTGGCAAACTATAGTCCATAGGGTTGCAAAGAGTTGGACAGGACTGAAATGACTTAGCAGGCATACAAAGTAAATAGCATGGAAATTAGAATACGCAGTAGACCTAAACCCTACTCATAATTTCTACTCCTTTGCCTTCCTTCTCTCAGCTAGGACTAGCCATGTGACCCTCTGCTGCTCAAAGAAATGCAACCAGAAGATGTTAAGGGTCTAATTAAGGTCCCTAGGAAATTTTATCTTCCTTGATGTGGCTGTGGCCTTTTCCCCTTTTCTTTCTTTCTGCTAAATATGATGTCTGAAATTTCAGCAGTCATTTCAATTATCTTGCAATCATTTGAGAAAGGCCATGCAAAGCACAAAGATGCCCCTGAGGTATTTGGTATAACTGAAAAAATGCCAACAACAATCTACCTCTAGAAGTACTTACTTGAGCCTCTACTGTTGTTTATTTTGTCACATAGACAAAGTGCATGACCAAATTGATAAAATCTTTTTATCAGTTGATAAGTTAACAACTGATAATATTTTTCAATAAATTTATTTATCAACACATACTATTTATACATTTTATCAACTGATATAATTGATATGCTCCCTCCAAATATATTTTATCTTAATTTTTGACTCACAAAAACAGATTTAATTTTCCAATAGTTCTTTATATACCATGATCAGATATGTTTTGTGGTCAGAAATTGGAGATTCCCATAACAAACTTCTTTATATCACTATATTCTTGAAGACGTTTGAGTTTAAACACTGAGCCACCATTTATTCTAAACATATAAGCATCCTACTTTTGGTGGTTTGGTAAACAATGGAGGCATAACATCATTCCAAAACTGCATTTTCAATGAGCTATTAGTATTTCATCTGCTGTTCTGAATGAGATCATAGCATCAAATTTTCAAAGAAGAGTCAATCCAGAATAAAATTATTTACTCTCAGATTAAAGTATAGAACTTTATTTTAGCACTTACATCTACTTGTCAGAATGATTCAGCCTAGATGACATACCTGTACTATATTTAGTATTTTAAGAAGATCTATAAACAGAAAGTAAAGATTTTAATAAAGCCCCAGAGATTTTGATACAGCATATTCTTGCAATTTAGCAGGGTAAAGAAAGGCTACTATCTGCAGAACATCAGGCAAGCATAAAATAATTACTTTTGTTCTCATTGTTTTCAAAAACAGGAATAGAACTCTGACATTCAAGATTGATTTTTATAATTCTAGAATCTTCAACCATAACCACCATTCATACATAGTTATAGGTTAGCTTTATCTAAGAAACATTTCAATAACTACTTTGAAGAATAACAAGCACATGTGAGCTTAGTCCTTATACTCAAGCAATATTAAAATATTATCACAATAACTTATGTTGACTATCATTTTGACGTTGTGTCAAATAATATTTTTGTTATACTTTCCATTTTAAGAAAAAGTGTGTCTTTACAGGCCAAATTACTGAACTCTATCAGAATTCTAAGTGACATTACATATTAGGAATTCAATTAGGCCCAAACATTTACATTAAAAAGCAGCAGTCAAGATAAACCTTGACATTTTAATAGACTGCTAAAAAAGAAAAAAAAAGAAAATTATTTCATTTTCTTGGAGGTACAAACATAACACATTCACTAATAAGACTCTGTAGATAAGAAATTAATGTCACCTATGAGAGAACAGTTTCATAGGTGACTTGTATATTCACCATTATTATTCTAAGGTCTTTACACAACTCTCAAAATTAATTCCACATTTTTTCAGATACCTCTTCTGTATTCATTGCATAACCAGCTACAGAAAAGACTACCTTTAAGTGACATTCAAGGGTCTGACTTATCTACAAAAGCTGGTAAACTAGCAAAGTCTAGAAAATACCATTTATAGTCAGTGTAACTCTCTTTTTTTGCACAGCATAACCAGGAAGAGAGACCATCTGTATTTTTAGCACTAGCATGAAAAGTTTCGATGTTGAGGATCTGAGTTAGGTACACTAATATATGTGATCAAAGAAAAATAGGGGCTTAGCACCTACCCACCTCTCATTTGAGCCCATGTCAGTGACACTGAAAAAATCTTTTGGTTTGAAATGAAAGACATCTCTGAGGAATACACACATTAACTGGATTAATAGCTCTGTTGCTTTGACGTTGGAGAATAAAATAGAAGAAACATTCTTAAACCATATGAATTAATGTGAAATGTTGGGGAGACAATCTGAAGTTTGTCTTTTACAAACAATTTATTTACAGAAAGAAAAAAAAGAAAGTGAAGTCGCTCAGTTGTGTCTGATTCTTTGTAGCCCCATGGACTGTAGCTTACCAGGCTTCCCTATCCATGGAATTTTTCAAGTAAGAGTACTGGAGTGGGTTGCCATTTCCTTCTCCAGAGGATCTTCCTGACCCAGGGATCAAACCCAGGTCTCCCGAATTGCAGGCAGATGCTTTACCATCTGAGCCACCAGGGAAGCCCTAATTTATCTATAAATTGTTATAAATAGCTCCAGATTCCTTGAACTTGTTTTCAGAGGCCTTTTAAAAACGCCTACTTAACTAGGTCATTTTTGTCAGTATACTCAGCTTCTTCAAATACTATTCCAGATTGTGGTTATCAAAAATGATCAGGGGACTTTTAAGACTAAATAAATGTAATATGATGACAATATTATTTAACTGCTCTCAGATCAAGCTATTGAATGTTTAATTCTCCACTAGAATGTTTAGCCTAACTATGTGCTATGTGCTAAGTCACTTCAGTGATGTCTCTCTGTGACCCTACAGACTGTAGTCCACCAGGCTCCTCTGTCCATGGGATTCTCCAGGCATGAAACCTGGAGTGGGTGGTCATGTTCTTCTCCAGGGGATCTTCCTGACCCAGGGATAAAACCCACATCTCCTATGTCTCCTGCATTTGCAGGTGGGTTCTTTACCACTAGCATCACCTGGGAAGCCTTAGCATAACTGAGAAGAAGTGAAGATGCTCAGTCGTGTCTGAGTCTTTGCGACCCCATGGACTATAACCTAACAGGCTCCTCCCTCCATGGGATTTTCCAGGCAAGAATACTGGAATGGGTTGCTATTTCCTTCTCCATGAGATCTTCCCAATCCAGGGATTGAACCTGGGTCTCCCACACTGTAGATAAACTCTTTAGCATCTGAGCCACCAGGGAAGCCTTAGCATAACTGATAGTAACTAAACTATCAAAAGGTAGAACTCTGTGTCCTTAAAACATGCATACCAGGAAACTATAAGCAAGATGAAAAGACAGCCTTCTGAATGGGAGAAAATAATAGCAAATGAAGCAACTGACAAACAACTAATCTCAAAAATGTACAAGCAACTTATGCAGCTCAATTCCAGAAAAATAAACGACCCAATCAAAAAATGGGCCAAAGAACTAAACAGACATTTCTCTGGAGAAGACATACAGATGGCTAACAAACACATGAAAAGATGCTCAACATCACTCATTATCAGAGAAATGCAAATCAAAACCACAATGAGGTACCATTTCACGCCAGTCAGAATGGCTGCTATCCAAAAGTCTACAAGCAATAAATGCTGGAGAGGGTGTGGAGAAAAGGGAACCCTCTTACACTGTTGGTGGGAATGCAAACTAGTACAGCCACTATGGAAAACAGTGTGGAGATTCCTTAAAAAACTGGAACTAGAACTGCCTTATGACCCAGCAATCCCACTGCTGGGCATACACANTGTGGAGAAAAGGGAACCCTTTTACACTGTTGGTGGGAATGCAAACTAGTACAGCCACTATGGAGAACACTGCCATATGACCCAGCAATCCCACTACTGGGCATACACATTGAGGAAACCAGAATTGAAAGAGACACATGTACCCCAATGTTCATCACAGCACTATTTACAATAGCTGGGACATGGACGCAACCTAGATGTCCATCAGCAGACGAATGGATAAGAAAGCTGTGGTATACAGTGGAATATTACTCAGCCATTAAAAAGAATACATTTGAATCTATTCTAATGAGGTAGATGAAACTGGAGCCTGTTATACAGGGAGAAGTGAGCCAGAAAGAAAAACACCAATACAGTATACTAACGCATATATATGGAATTTAGAAAGATGGTAATAATGACCTTATCATGAGACAGCAAAAGAGAACAGTCTTTTGGACTCTGTGGGAGAAGGCGAGGGTAGGATGATTTGAGAAAATAGCATTGAAACATGTAGATTATCATATGTGAAACAGATCACCAATCCAGGTTCGATGCATGAGACAGGGTGTTCAGAGCTGGTGCNTTATCATGAGACAGCAAAAGAGAACAGTCTTTTGGACTCTGTGGGAGAAGGCGAGGGTAGGATGATTTGAGAAAATAGCATTGAAACATGTAGATTATCATATGTGAAACAGATCACCAATCCAGGTTCGATGCATGAGACAGGGTGTTCAGAGCTGGTGCACTGGGATGACCCTGAGGGATGGGATGAGGAGGGAGGTGGAAAGGGGGTTCAGGATAGGGAACATATGTACACCCGTGGCGGATTCATGTCAGTGTATGGCAAAAACCACTACAATAATGTGAAGCAACTAGCCTCCAATTAAAATACATAAATTAAAAAAAAAAAAAGAAAGTTGCGAGCCAAAGAATTGATACTTTTAACTGTGGTGTTGGAGAAGACTTCTGAGAGTCCCTTGGACTGCAAAGAGATCAAACAAATCAATTCTTAAGGAGAACAGTTCCATTCAGTCACTCAGTCATGTCCGACTTTTTGCAACCCCATGAATCGCAGCACTCCAGGCCTCCCTGTCCATCACCAACTCCCAGAG
>SJYV01047081.1:392514-481875 GCA_006410875.1 Neotragus pygmaeus
AAAAAAAAAAAAAAGATGTTTCTGAGAGGTTTTTCAAGAGTTAGGAAAAGGACAACCAAAAGACTATGTTTAAGTAGCAAGGAATAGGCAAAAGTAAAACCTTTCCTTCTTGTATCTCTTTGAATTAAGATAGGTACACCAACTTGAATGATAAAAGAATGAACTAGGGTTTGATGGTAGAAATGAAGAAGAGGGACAGATAAGAGAAGATGCCCCAAAAGAAGACAGACTAAAACTGATATTGAGTGAAATCAGGAGATGAAAAAAATCAAAGCTGATGTCTGTGATCATATGCAAGGTGGTGGTACCTCTGCAGAACTGGATGTTGGAAAAGATGAGTTAGCTGAAAATTAACTTCTGAGGCTTGAGGTTATGGGAGTGATGGATGGCTATCACTATAGAACACTGATATAAAACTGAATACATGGGACTAGAGTTTAGGGAGAAAATGAGGCTAGAGATCTTTGAGACATCAGTATGATGCAAACTGTGAGAATTTAAGTAGGAGAGAGTTTTTCTGTTGAAGACATCCACAATCAATGAATGGATCTGGAATGAAACCAATGAAAGCAACCAATGAGCAGAGTAAATTGGGAGGAAAGCTGGATTTTGTGGAGATGCATACAAGGCCTCTCAAAATCTCAGTGACTGAGCTACTTTTCTGGGAGCTGCAAAAAGTAGAGAAGTTAGAAGGAGTTTGGGAAAGAGAAGGAAGTAAGAAAATGGAAATAGTAGTGGCAGGGTCTTAAGAATAAGCTCAATATTCTGTAAGGTCTTCTGATCAAACAATGAGTTTAATGATCAGAATTCATTGGCCATCAGAAAAATAATAGTTACTGAAAGCCATTATGATTGTAAGACTATTGATTGAATGTATACAACAGTCCTAGATACACTCCAAGTGATGCCTTTTGAGAGGTGTTCTTATATCCTTTAGACTGAAACAGAAAATTCCAGTCCCAATCAAAAAATGGGCAGAAAATCTAAGTAGATATTTCTCCAAATAAGATATACAAATGGGCCAAGAGTCACATGAAAAGATGCTCAATATCGCTAATTACTGGGCTTCCCTTATGGCTCAGCTGGCAAATAATCTGCCTGCAATGCGGGAGACCTGGGTTCAATCCCTGGATTGGGAAGATTCCCTGGAAAAGGGAAGAGCCACCCACTCCAGTATTCTGGCCTGGAGAATTCTATATATACTATTCCATGTGGTCGAAAGGAGTTGGACACGACTGAGTAACTTATTATTAGAGAAATGTGAATCAAAAATACAGTGAGGTACCACCTCATACCGGTCAGAACAGCCATCATCAAAAATTCTACAAACAAAAAATGCTGGAGAGAGTGTAGAGAAAAGGGAACTCTCCTACACTGTTGGAACAGTAGAGAGGTTCTTTCAAAAACTAAAAATAGAGCTACCATACAACCCTTCACTCTCACTCCTAGGCATATATCTGGGGGCTTCAGATAAAGAATCCACCTGCAATGCTGGAGACCTGGGTTCGATTCCTGGGTTGGGAAGATCACCTGGACGAGGGCATGACAACCCATCCCAGGATTCTTGCCTGGAAAATCCCCATGGACAGAGGATCTTGGAGGGCTACAGTCCATGGAGTCACAAACAGTGGGACACAACTGAGCGACTAAGCACAACACATGCATATATCTGGAGAAAAACATGGTCCAAAAGGATACATGCACCTCAATACTCATTGTAGCCCTATTTACAATAGCCAAGACGTGGAAGCAACATATTCATTGACATAGGAATGGATAAAGATGTGGTACATATACATATCAATATAATGAATATTATTCAATAATAACAAGAATGAAATAATGCCATTTGTAGCAACATGAGAGATGACTATACTAAGTGAAGACAGAGAAAGACAAACATTGGATGACATCACTTATATGTGGAATTTTAAAAATATAATACACATGAACTTATTTACAAAACAGAGGCAGATCCACAGACTTTAAAAACAAATTTATGGTTACCAAGGGGAAAGATGAGGGGGGAAGATAAATCAGGATATTAGGATTAACATACACACACTACTATATATATAACACGTAACCTACAAGAACATATTGTATGGCACATGGAACTCTACTCAATATTCTGTAATAATCTATATGGGAAAGGAATCTGAAAAAGAGTGTATATATGTACATGTATAACTGAATCACTTTGCTGTACACTTGAAACTAACATAACACTGTAAATCAACCACACTCCAATATACAATAAAAACTAAATTAAAAAGAAGCTGTCTCAACTTGTCCATACTGGCAAAGAAGTAAAGTTTAGAATATGGGTAAAGAGGTGATCTGAAATTCAACATCTACAGCCCAGCATACTCCTCACTTAAAAACATAACATAAAGCATGACTTAAAAATGTTTAATTGTAAAATCACTTCGGTATTCAAGCTATGACTCACTGAAAAAGTCAGAGAGGGAAAACGATCATCGAAGAGATTTCCTGATGGCCAGTGTCATAGTATAAAAATATAGATATCTCAAAGTTTCACCTCAAATTTGGTGAGGCATAAAAGAGAAAGTTCTTTTTCAACCAGCTATGACCATTCACGCCATCCTCAACCCCCAGTTATATACTCTGAAATTTTCAGACAGGAGGATTTCTAAATGATGATAGTGGTTTAAGTGTCATTTAGAGACACAGAATCTGTGCTATTATCATGAAGACTTCTCAGAAGCTGATGGGTGAAAATTTCATTTATATTATGCAGGAGCTTGAGGCAAATTTTTAAACAATTATTTGTGAGTACTACAAAGACATTATGCCTCTGACTTCTCATCAATAATACAGCCCCAAACTGATCTAGAACTATAAAAACTGCCATGGTTCCCACTAAAGGCAATGAGAGACATGATCTGTGTTCTCTCTCTCTCTTTCTCTGCTTTCCCTTGAGCCTCATGCCTGGAAATTATGCATTTTGGAATACTAGCAGTCATGTAATAAAACTTTTTCCTGGTTTGTGCCTCTTTTCTTCACTTATCCACTTATAGAGAATAAATAAGTGAACTTCAGAGGCAACCCAGTACTCAGTGAAGCTGTCAGTTGCAGTGTCTGTCATATTTCAATCAAAGGCAGCACCAGACAGCTATCTTCCTCCAGCACAGTCTCTACATTCTTGAGAACCAGAATTAATGAATTAGCTATTGATTAAATTCCACTCTAGCAAATCCACCGAGGCAAATAAATGAACTACCCAGGGCACGTGTAGGCCATGGCCAGACATGTCCGGGCTATCGATCAGTCGTTAGCACTCTTTGGGTATGTAGAAGCAGCTGATGATAATATGACAAGTACGGAAAATGTGATGTAGAAACAGTTTGTTTCCAGAGGAGTAGCTTATAAAACTAGAAGGGTTCATCTGATCTTTCTACATTTGTGTGCAAGGGCATTTCTGGATTATATATAATTGGGAAAACCATACATAAGTGCTTGTGCAGAAGATGTTGTAGTCAAAAGCAAGGTATAGGTTAAGGCCAGAGACAAAGATGATGTGCTCCATGATTATCATCAAACAGGCTGGTAAGCTATCTCTACATGTTATTAAAACATATCAAAGTTAAAATTTTGCTGACTATGACATTTTACCAAAGATAATCTAAGAAATATGTATGTTATTAGAAACCAAAATATTTTGAGTGCTATAGAAGCAAACTTTGTCTACTGACATTTATCTGGAAGGATTTCACACTTGATTTTTCATGTTACTAATATAAGAGAGTTTCTTAAACCAAAATAGAAACAACTAACATGTACATGTTGCCAGAAGTATAATGAAATTATACAAATAATAACATGCACACAGGAGGCTAACTGCTTTGGTGTTGGTGTAATTTTGATTAATGGCTTGGCAGCCTATATACGCTCATTAGAGTTTTGCCTTTGGAAAATGTTGCTGTGCTATGATAGATCATTTTAGGAAAGGAAAGACTGTACATGCCAATATTCAGTTATAAATGATTTAAATCAGCTTTTTTTTTTTTTTTGCTAGATCTTTTACCCCAAAAAAGGAAAAAAAAAGGAANATGCTTGGGGCTGGTGTACGGGGATGATCCAGAGAGACGTTGTGGGGTGGGAGGTGGGAGGGGGATTCGGGATTGGGAGCTTGTGTACACCTGTGGTGGATTCATGTTGATGTATGGCAAACCCAATAGAGTATTGTAAAGTCAAATCAAAAAATAAATAAATAAATAAATTAAGAAAAAAAAAAATACTGGTCCTATAATGAGCATGTGTCTTTGTACAACTGAGATACTTTCTTTCAGTAAAGTGTGTGGACACATTTTATGTGTATGCATTATCCCCCATATATTTATAAAATTGATCTGATGGTCTTCATTAGATAATATGCTTTCAAAATTCCATGTAGCTTACTCTTGCAACCCAAGATGATTACCGAAAATACCATTTAACCTAATATAAAACATTATTAGTTAAGCATATATACTGTAAAGTTAATTTGCTCTTACTCTAGATTCCTGCTGCTGCTCGCTTACGTTGGTGCTAGAATAGGTGCTTTATTGATTAGACTACATAATCGCATTTCCCTCTCCGAATTTAAAATCCTAGTGTCAACTGTTTTGTCTTCTCTTTGTTAGAGGGTTTTGTGGAGATCACATTTGTTGTTGTTCAGCTGCTCAGTCATGTCTGACTCTTTGCAACCCCATGGACTACAGCACACGAAGCTTCCCTGTCCTTCACTCTCTCCCGGAGTTTGCTCAAACTCATGTCCATTGAATCAGCGATGCCATCCAACCATATCATCCTCTATCACCCCCTTCTCCTGGCTTCCATCTTTCCCAGCAGCAGGGTATTTTCCAGTGAGTCAGCTCTTTGCATCAGGTAGCCAAAGTGTTGGCACTTCAGTATTGCTCTTCTTACTGGTTGCATTTTAACACTATCGTATCAGTGAAATAATATATGCAATGTCTGTGAAAATTTGTTGTAAAGCTACAGAGAACTATGCAGGCGTGAGATGCAGTTAGAAAAGGGTTTGTCCATGACCCGTGGGTCTTGTTACCTGTGCTGTCACTGGCAGCTCCATCTGCTTTTTCATAATGCTCTCACCGCTCCTTAACATTTTACCACTGTGTATGTATATGTGTGTACTTCCTTTAACTTCCAGTACAAATAGCAGTTGTTTTCTCTTTATGATTCATATTTGCTTTACATCCTCTCCCATTACTTCAAGAGCCCCGATTAGGTGCTTCTGACTTTAAATATTCATCCTTTCTCAGAAAATAAAATACATCAATTACTTACTATACTGTAGAATATCCCTATCTTTATCATTATGAGTTGAGGCATATGAGAATTCTGCTCTTGTGTGTTAAGAGTGGGGCAGAAATGAAAATAAAATACTGGGTCAAGTCTTAACTTACATAAAGTATTCAAAATCTGGTATGTTTTCATTTTAGCATGCTCCTTTTGATGCAATGGTTCTGGTAAAAATCTGCTATTATATTGATGAGAAGATTCTTGAGAATGAAGGAAGATGGAAGGTATGTTAGGACAGATAATTTCCTCCCTTTTCGCCTCATATTTTTATAGATACAGTATTTTAAAGTTTTCCCTATTTTCAGGGCTCAGAAAAAGTACGGGATATACCGGTTCCAGAGGAGCTTGTTTTCACTGTGGATGAAAAAGTATTAAATGACATCAACCAAGCTAAGGCTCAGTATTTCAAGCAGGTAGATTTTTCACTTTTCCCTTTGATAGTTAATACTTTATCTTTTAACTACTGTGTATGAATATTGGGCTATCATCCACGTATGATGGCATAAAACATTTATAAGTTATAGCTTTTAACACCTTTATTTCTGTTTCATTCGTTTAATGCTAATGATAATTTGGTTATCTTTGGGGGTATTCTCCTTGGGCATATGTTCACTCTTCCCATTTAATTCTGTTTGTTAGGCGTCCGATCTCCAGCTTGTGGTGTATGCCTTTACATCTTTTGGCAAAAAGCAAACCAAGAAGAAGCAGCTTCACCCTGATACATTTATTCAGCTGGCACTTCAGCTGGCCTATTACAGACTTCATGGACGGTGAGGACCCACGCTTCTCCATTTTCAGAGTCTGGAGGCCGAAGGGGTGTCTGTACCCTAGCTGTCGCACTGTAACTCCCCAGTGTCTCTGCTGAGGTTTTTTTCCTCACTTGGCACGGTGCCCTAATTTGTACTTGCATCAGCAGCGTTGTTAGGTTTCCGTCTGTGACACTTTGACAGTCTTTCCTTGTTTTTCATTACCTTGATACTTTTGAAGTACCTGTTCTCATCTTACAGAGGTTTGCCATGCTTTGGAATTCAGATCACTTGGTTTTCTTGAAGCCTGTTTTCACATGGGTTCGTGACAAGATACAGTTTTATGGAATTTAGTCTTGACTCATTTTCAGGATAAGAGAGATGGTATGTTGTGACTTTCTACATCCTAAGCAGAAGTGGAAGCTTCTTGATCTTTTCAAAATTTTATCTGAGAATATGTGTCTTGATGTTTTTACAATTTGTTTATCTTTGGTTGAGCTGGGTCTTCATTGCTTTCTTTACTTGCAGAGAGCGACAGTTTCTCTTCGTTGCTGTCCACGGACTGCTCATTGCAGTGGCTTCTCTAGTTTTCAGTGTACGTGTCTTTTTTGTCTCCTTGGGTAAAATTAGTCGGAAGTGTTCTTTTTGATGCTATTGTAAATTGTTTTCTTGATTTACTTTTCAGATTACTTATTGCTAGTGTATAGAAATGCAACTGATGTTTGCATGTTGACTTCATACCCTGAAAAAACTGAATTCATTTATTAGCTCCAACAATCTTTTTGTAGATTCTTTAGCATTTTCCATATATAAGACCAGATATCTGTGAATAGAGATCGCTTCAGTTTTTCCTTTCTGATTTGGATGCCTTTTATTTTTTTCTTTATAGCTAGAACAGCCAGTACTATGTTGAATAGAATTGGCAGAAGCAGGTATCCTTGTCTTATTATTCATCTTTTGCTGGGAAATTTTTGGTTTTCCACCACTGAGTATGGTGTTAACTGTGGGTTTTTCATAAATCTTTATCATATTGAGGAAATTCCTTTGTTCACTTTTTATTATGGGAGAGTGCGAGATTTTATAAAAAGCTGTTTCTGTATCAATTGTGATTATCATGTAGGTCTTTTTCTTCATTCTATTAATGTGGTATATTACATTGATTTTCATATGTTACACCATCCTTGCATTCCTGGGATAAACCCTATGTGGTCATGGTGTACAGTAAGATCCCTATATACAAATAAGTTCTGTACTGAATGCTCATTTGTGAGTCCAGTTAGTAAGTCCAACAAAGTTAGCCTAGATACCCAACTAACACAGTCAACTGTATAGTACTGTACTGCAGTAGGTTTATATATTTCACACAAATAATATATAAAAAACAAACACAAAAAATGTTTAATCTTACAGTGCAGTACCTTGAAGAATACAGTAGTACAGTACAACAGCTGGCATATGGAGGCTGGCATTGAGCAAACAAGAAGAATTACTGACTGGAGGAGGCAGAGATGGGGAGATGGTGGAGCTGAAGGATCATTAGCAATAGGAGATGGAGGGCGGTTTGAACAACCACTTGCAGAGGATGCATGCTCATGACGGTGTACACCAGACATGTGAACTAACTTACATGGTTGATGTGAACACACGTTCACATCTTTGAAAGTTGGCAACTTGAAGGTTCATATGTAGGAGACTTGCTGTATCATCCTTTTAATCTGCTGTCAAATTCAGTTTGCTAGTAAAGTGGAGAGGATTTTTGCATCTATTCCCTGATGGCTCAGCATGTAAACAATCCGCCTGCAATGCAGGAGACATAGGAGACATGGGTTTGATCCCTGGGTCAGGAAGATCCTCTGGAGGAGGAAATGGCAATCTACTCCCGTATTCTTGCCTAGAGAATCCCACAGACGTAGGAGCCTGGCAGGCTACAGTTCATGGGGTCCCAAAGAGCTGGATGTGATGGAGTGATAATATTTGGATTTTGGACATAAGGAATATCGGTCTGTAGTATCTATTCTTACAGTGTTTTTGCCTAATTTTGGTATCAGGGTAATGCTGGTCTCATTTTATGAGTCAGGAAATTATCCCTCCTCTCTAGTGTTTTTGGAAGAGTTTGAGAAGGATTGGTGGTTGATTTTTTTTTTTTTTAATTTAGAATTCATCAGTAAAGCCATCTGGTCCAGAACTTAACTTTGTAGGGAGGTTTCTGATTGCTGATTCATTACTTGTTATACGTCCTGTCATATTTCTATTTTTTCTTGAGTTAGATTTGGTCATTTGTATATTCCTCAGAATATGTCCATTTCATCTAGGTTATCCAGTTTATTGTAAATGGTTGTTCAAAATATTCTCTTATGGTGCTTTTTTATTTCTGTAAAGTCAGTAGTAATGCCCTCTCTTTCATAATTTATTGTAATAATTGATGTCTTCTCCCTTTTTTCAGTACAGCTAAAAGCTTGTCAATTTTGTTGATCTTTACAAAGAATCAACTTTTGGTTTAGTTCACTTTCTTTGTTTTTCATATCTATATCTTGTTTATCTCTACTGTGATCTTAATTTGTTTTTTGTTTGGTTTTTTTTGCTGGCTTTGGGTCTAGTTGGCTCTTCTTTTTCCCAGTTCCTTAATGTGTACAATTAATTTACTGGTTTGACATTTTCTTTTTTAATATAAATGTTTAGAGCCATAAGTTTCCCTCTGAACAGTGCTTTTGCTTCATTCTATAAATTTTGGTAAGTTCTGTTCTGCTTTTCATTTATTTCAGTGTGTTTTCTGATATACCTTGTGATTTCTTCCCTACCAGTTGGTTAAGAGTGTGTTGTTTTATTTCCACATATATGTGAATTTTTCAGTCTTTCTTCTGTTGCTTTGTAGCTTCATCTTGTTGTCTTGAAGAAGATACTTTGTATGGTTCTGGTCTTTTTAAATTTATTGAGATATTCTGTGCCCTAATATATGGCTATCCTGGTGAATGTTCCATGTGTACTTGAAAAGAATTTATATTCTACTATTTCTTAGTGGCATGTTCTCATTCTGTCTTTTGCACATAAACATGCTAAATTGCTTCAGTTGTGTTTGACTCTTTGTTACCCTATGGACTGTAGCCCACCAGGCTTCTCTGTCCATAGGTTTCTCCAGGCAAGAATACCAGAGTGGGCTGCCATGCCCTTTTCCAGGGGATCTTCCCAGCTGAGGGAATGAACCTGCATCTCTGCGTTGCAGGTGGATGCAATACCTTTGAGTCACTGGGGAAGCTCCTGTCTTTAGGTGTATTTGTTGTTCAAGCCTTCTCTTTCCTCGTCGATCTTATATCTACATGTTTTATCCGTTATTGAAAGATGGATATTGAAGTCTGTGACTGTTGTTGTGGAGCTGTCTAGTCTTCTTTTCAATTCTGTTCAAGTTTGCTTCATGTATCTTCGAACTCTCTTGTTTGGTACATATATTTTTATAGTTGTTATGTCTTGATGAGTTACATCTTTCCTCAGTATATAATGTCCTGTTTGTCTCATTCAACTTTTCACTTAAAATACAGTTTGTCTGATAATAATATTGCCACTTCAAATAGAAAAAAAAAAAATCTGTAGCCACTCCACCTCTCTTTTGGTTACCTTTTTTATCAACCTTTTATTTTTAACCTAATGTGAAGTCAGGTGGGCCTTAGGAAGCATCACTACAAACAAAGCTAGTGGAGGCGATGGAATTCCAGTTGAGCTATTTCAGATTCTAAAAGAGGATGCNATTTAAAAAAAAAGAAAAGAAAAGAATTGATCATAAAAGTATTAACGGTATGTCTGGCCCTTTCTCTGGCGTTGTGGGCTGTGTGGGTTCACTACCAAGGCAGTTCCCTCTGGTTAGCTTCCTCTGTTTGCTGGTCTCTTCAGTGTCTGATTTCCGTCTTGACACAGGTAGGGTGGTGGTGGACTCCATGCTGGGCTTGCCTCTGCTCGCAGCACCCACTTCTCAGGTTCTACATTGCTCTGCCGGAGAACCACCTGAGACTGGCCCTAGGTTTCCTGCACTTCCCGGTCTAAGTCCCTCAGGCTCGGCGCTCAGGAAGCCCTCAGAGGTGCAGATTTGGTTGGACCTGCGTTTTGTGCCCTTCCCAGATCCAAGTAGCTCAGGAGTTTGGTGAGTGCAATCACTGTGTCTTATGGCCTTTCCGTGCTGCTCAGTTCTCTGGGTGTACTGCTGGCGTTCCGTCTCAGGCGGATGATGACTGACCAGAACCTCNTGCCCTTCCTAGATCCAAGTAGCTCAGGAGTTTGGTGAGTGCAATCACTGTGTCTTATGGCCTTTCCGTGCTGCTCAGTTCTCTGGGTGTACTGCTGGCGTTCCGTCTCAGGAGGATGATGACTGACCAGAACCTCCAGAAGTCTTAGTTAGCAAAGAAACTGCTTGCAATTTGGTAGGTAATGTTTATCTTGGGCTGCGCTTGTCCCTTTCCAGCCCTTAATGCCTGTCACTGGAGGGGGATGGTCTGTAACCAGCTATTTCTGATCCATCCTTTGTTCTGTGCGTGGTCCTGGCAGTGTCTTAGGTTCGAGCATTTCTCATGGTAGCTATCCCACATTCTGGTTTGTTAGCTCAAGTTAAAATGCTTTGGCCATGTGTGGGGCATTCTGGCCCAATTCTCCAAAAAGCTCTGCAGCCCACGCCACCCGTGGCCCAATTCTTAGAAAGCACCGCCGCTTGTGGCTCCCGCGTCTCCCTGCCCAACCCCCACTTGCTAGTGGCGGATGCAGGCATCCGCGCTGCTATCCCACNTGTAAGAGATTGCTTGTGGACCACCCATAAAGTAACACTCTTCTGCTCTCCATTAAAGATTAAACCAAAGAGGAACTGCACTTTTACCAATGATAATTTACTTTCTGTATCTAATACATAAATGGAGGATATTACATACTGATGAATCTTAAACACTAATACTGAACTTTAAAGCAAAGCAGTTCTCTGAATTTCCATGGGCATTTGAGGAAAGAAAAATGTGGTATTTGCTGCATATAGAAGTTATTTTGTTTTGTTCATGGGGCAGCTAATTGGGAGTTGAGGCATATTTTTACAATGCTGTTGAGTGATTTATTTATGCCATATGGTATTCTGAGCTAACATTAAGTTACATCCAGTAAATTCCAAATAACTTACAAGTAGATGAATATACTTGCTCTAATAATATTAATAACAATAAAACTTCACACATATTGGGAAATATCTGACTATATGATGCATAGTGAGGTAACTCAAAATCAGCTCAACTGAACTTCTTATGTGCCAAATATTATGATGTGTACTTGAACAAATAATTTAATGAATCCTCACAACTCTGTTTTCAGAAGTTTGCAAGTGGAGGAAAGGTCAGAGAACTCAAGAAATATGATCAAGCTGATATGAAATTATTTCATTCAGGCTTTACTATACCCTAATTGCTTTATTATCTAAATAATAAGCACATCTTTAAGTTATAAACTACTTAGGTCTATTCAAGTGATTCTCTAGAAAGCTTTTATTCTGATTTAAGAGAAATGCGTTAATACTTTTTCAGTTTGTTACTAATGTAATATTCCAAGTCTCCATCTTTGGGGCATATTTCTGGTGTTACAGCTATGTTGTATAACATGGAGATGAAACACAAATATAAATGTTTACATATTAATACTAAAGAGAAAAAAATTAGGAAAAATTTGAATGAGGAGTCGCTTTAAAAGGGTCTATGCAGAATGAGTCATTAAAAAAAAGATGTTGTGGTGTATCTACACGTCTGCTTTAAAATCAATGGCTATTTTGAGGGAGAGGGGAAGGGTGGGATGATTTGGGAGAATGGCATCAAAACATGTATACTATCATGTAAAAAATGAAGCACCAGCCTATGTTCGATACAGGATACAGGATACTTGGGGCTGGTGCGTGGGGATGATCCAGAGAGATGATATGGGGTGGGAGGTGGGAAGGGGATTCAGGACTGGGAGCTCGTGTNAATGGCATCAAAACATGTATACTATCATGTAAAAAATGAAGCACCAGCCTATGTTCGATACAGGATACAGGATACTTGGGGCTGGTGCGTGGGGATGATCCAGAGAGATGATATGGGGTGGGAGGTGGGAAGGGGATTCAGGACTGGGAGCTCGTGTACACCCGTGGTGGATTCATGTCAATGTATGGCAAAACCAATACGGTATTGTAAAGTAAAATAAAGTAAAAATAAAATTTGAAAAATAAATAAATAAATAATAAAATTAAATCAATGGCTATTTTATAGAGGGGGTTAGTAAAGAGAATCTAAGTTTAAAAGTATTAGGCCTATTAGTTAAGTGCACATTTTAAATGGCGACCAATTATCTTTGACATCATAAATAAAAATCTTTGAAATTTGATAAAAATCAAATTTCCAGTATGCAATAACTATCTCAAGTACAGTATTTATGGACTTGGACAGGGTCACAAAAATATACTTACAGATATTAAGAATGTCTTAGTCACCAATCACAAAATTTAAGTATCAGATTCTAATTTGGTCTTTGGTCTCCTCATCTGTTTCCTTGTATCAGATCAAAATACACTCTCTTCAGGCCATTAGTAGGCTTCCCTGATAGCTCAGTTGGTAAAGAATCTATCTGCCTGCAATGCAGGAGACCCCGGTTCGATTCCTGGGTTGGGAAGATCCTCTGGAGAAGGGAAAGGCTACCCTCCAGTATTCTAGCCTAGAGAGTTCCATGGACTGTATAATACATGGGGTCGCAAAGAGTCAGACACAACTGAGGAACTTTCACTTCTCTTCACTTCAGGCCATTAGTAACTCAAACAAACAGATCTGATTGAAGCCTCTCAGAGTGGAACATGCCTGGAATGCTTACACATCCCCTCCTGCTTCATGGTCAGAAGGCCGGCGCTGGATATGTAGGCACAGAATCCAGTGATCTCACCACAACCACCCCCTCCACCTATGTATACTACCCCCTGCCCTCCAGATGTATTCTGAGTCTTGATAAAGCAAATGAATATGCTGCCTTTCGAGGACTCAGCTGGCTTTCTCCACCAGGGCCCCAAAGAGGAAAATATAGCAAATCTTTCATAACCTTCTATGTTAGCCTGTCCATTAAGCTGCATTTCTACGTATTTTGAATGTGATTTTTTTTTTTATAATGTGATCAATGATCTACACCTACACACAGATTCCCTCTGAGTCATCAAGAGAAACAGCAGTGCACTGATCCATGCTAAGATACACTCAGGTGGGTAGATGGAAATCATGGAATGTACTAAAAAATAAGCAACTACCTTTCTTCTTTTATTAAATATCTTTACATGTCATTTTCTTAGGATGCCAAGCCTAGTAGTGGGAGAGATTAATGTATTGGTTGTAACTAGATGATCACAAATGTTTCACTTTCAAATGTGAGGGGAACAAGGGGTGGGGAAATGTTCACTTAATGAACAGAGCCAATGAAGTTTTCTGTGGTCAAATAAAAATTTCATGCTTAATATCTTCTGAAAATTATTTACAAAGTTATTATAAGTTTTGGGCTTACCCAACAGCTCAGTTGGTAAAGAATCCGCCTGCAATGTGGGAGACCCCAGTTCAATCCCTGGGTTGGGAAGATCCCATGGAGAAGGGATAGGCTACCCACTTCAGTACTCTGGTCTGGAGAATTCCATGGACTGTAAAGTCCATGGGGTCACAAAGAGTTGGACTAGCATGCATGCATGCATGCTAAGTCTCTTCAGGGGTGTCCCACTACTTTCGACCCTATGGACTGTAGCCCATCAGACTCCTCTGTCCATGAGATTCTCGAGGTAAGAATACTGGAGTGGGTTGCCATGCCATTCTCCAGGGAATCTTCCCAACCCAGGGACTGAATCTGTGTTTCTTATGTATCCTGCATTGGTGGCCAAGTTTTTTTACCATTAGTACCACCTGGGAAGCCCCAGAAGTGCACAGTTTATTCAAAAATTTACTAAATGGCAACCCTTCTCTATAAACTTTGAGCTTCTGAAACATTGTTTTTATCACTAATTTTTGCATTTAGCCTTGCTATCTTTTATATTCTCCTGCTCTAACATGATTCCCAATTTCTTGAGGATAAGTTTCTTGTTTTATATGCCTTGATGTCCTTTATATTTTTTCTATTTCTAAGATCAGTAGACCTCAAAGAGACCTTGGAGTTCACTCTCAGATGGTCAATGGACTCTCCAAAACTGCGTGTTAACTTTTGTCATATAAATAGATACACACTTTTCTAGGAGAGTGTACACTGACTTCATTAGATCCTCAAAGAGGACCAAATGCAAAAAATTTAAATATAATTGTTTTCATACAGGCGAGGGTCATTGAACATTTGTTGAAGGATGAACAGACATTTTTTTTCATGCTTGAATGAAATTTTTAAATATTTTTATCCACCACATATTCATTTATTTTTGTTGTTGCATCCAGAATTACAGAATTCTAATTCTGGATTAGAGGTTAATAGAATGTTTTAAATCACTGAGTCCTTTGCTCTTACAAAAGAGACAATTGACACCGAGAGAGGTTATATAACTTCCCTAAAGCAATTAAATGTAGTAAACGGTGAAATTGGAGTAGAAGGAATGTCTCTCTAATCATAGGCTAACTCTGATTCTGATGTCAGGAAAAGAACCAGGACAAAGGCAAGCTGTTTGGCAAGACTGATTGCAAACACATGAGCTGCTTCATTTTGCCAGTGAATATACCATCACCATCCTCACCATCACTTTTCACATTACTATTATCTCCTCTCCAATGACTCCTGTGTTTGCCCACAACAATCAATTTCCCTCTTTTCTCTCTTCTTCCCCACCAAATAAATAATCTGTAACAAAGGTGGAAGGCATTCACTAAGAGACATAACCCAGCAAGTTTTATTGAACATACCCATAAGCTTAACCATTGGAAAACAATGTTCTAACCTGGATGTCATAGACAGTGAAGGGAGACAGCTCTCTCAGAATGAAAGACCCAGGCACATTTATTCCAGTCTTGTAGAGCTGATTATTTACATAGACGGAATATTCAGTGACAACACCATTTGGGTTTGAAGGAGCTGTCCAGATGACACGTACAGCTGTACTGTTGATGATGACAACCTCTGGAGGAAGCATGCCCTGAGGCTCTAGAATTAAAGGAAGAAACTGAATAAACTCCAGCTGTCTCTGAAAAAGCACTTGTTAAACTAAATGCCGATTAGTATTTAGGTCGAGCAAAGGGTTTGCTGCTTATCTGCTTTCCTCTGATGAAGTTATCACAGTCTGTAGTCCTCTGTAAATTGGCTTATTATACTCTCAGTTAGAAACCATAAGAATTGTTGGTAAAATGCTTTATACCACCATCATAGTGCTAATCTTCAATACTATGTGACCAGTGGGATATGATGATAAATTATTCACCCATCTGCACCACTAACACATATCTATTATTTGTCTCTTTTCCCATCTCTTCACTCCATACTTCCCAGGGAAAAAGAAAAGAAAATTTGCTCCTTAAGCAGAAAATAAAACTCAAATAACATCGCGGCTGGTGGAACGTGAAAAATCATTTGATGTTACAAGCTTGTAACTCAAGCAATATGAAGCAATAATGCAATATTGTCATTATGTAAATGATTTTGAATGTTGATTACCATAGGTAATGATGAAATCTAACATTAGGAAAAAAAAATCTTGCTTGGTGTTAAATTACACAATTATTCAAGCATGTCAGAAATAACTATGCGAAGACCTATTTTTATCATAAGAGCCCATCTTAACTAGTTGAAAAATTGTCCTTGTGATCCATTCTATTTTATAAACAAAAGGTGTCGACCTTTGGCACCACGAAGGAAAATGGGTTCCACATTTAAAGTGCTCTGCTAATGACCTGGAACGCTTGCTTGGGAGGTAATGATATTATAATGTTTATAATGAGACTTTATAAAGCCAAAAAGATTAGAAAGACCATTCCAAACACATTTCAGATTCACAAGTTGCTTCCCTCGCTTCCTCCCCCTTGCTAACTGGCTTAGAAATGAGTCACAGGCAATTTTTTTCAGTGGCTGAACTTCCACCTACCATTTCTGGTGACTCAGGGAGGGCCCTCCCTGTACTTGGCTGTCGTTGTGAAAAGCATCCTGCTTCTGAAAGCAATTCTTAAAAAAATGTTTCTAAATGTCACCATGTATTGATGTGAATTCAGCTCCCAACTAAGCACGCACTGAAAAGAACAGGAACAAACTGGGCTAATACCCAGTGATTGGAGCCTTGCAGCTGTCTCTGCGGGACCACTTATTGATCTGCCACTTGACGACAGCCAGCACTTAAGCATTTTAGCTCCAACCCCCTTCCCTCCAACACCGGAAATTTTATAATGGAAGGATGACTGATCTCAACCTCAGCGAGAATCAATCAATTTCATTCGCATCTCTGAAGCCGAGTTTCCCTTGAAATCTGGACTCACCCCCATCGCAAGTGGTTGCATGCAGCACTTCACTGTTTATGCTGGCGACTCCGTTGAAAACAGAGATGAAAATCCGATACTCTGTGTTTGGATTTAAGTGGCCAATGACGTGAGAGTTTACATCTGGGAGGATTTTTCGAGATTCATTGGAGGTAGCAGAACTCCAAAAAAGTGTATAATACTCAACATCACCTTGTAGGTCTTGAAAAGCTGTTAACAGTAAACACAGAACACTGTAAGTGTAGCCGATATAAAAGGGCCCGGGGGGAAAGAGAGAATACACTCTATCGTTAGCTATTCCTAGAATGAGAAAAGGGGAAAGCTTACAGAACTTTCCTTAGAAAAGTGCTGGGTTTTATTATTATCATTTTTTTTAACAAAGTTGTTTCTATCCGTATCTCATAATTAATTGCATAGAATCTTCACAGGAAAATAAACTTTTAAATTTCCTTTAAATATTTTAATTATGCTACTTATAAGTATTCAACTAATCTTCAAAACTTTGNGTACCTGTTTCCTAAAGCATCTTTTTCACAAAGACATGTCCCTTTTGTTATTCTTAAGAACACCATGCAAATGTTTTATAGCACTTCCACTGATTCACATAGAAGTAGTATATGAAAAACAAATTCTCCTTTTAAGTTTCTAGAAAATGTTTCAGTTACGCTATTACCTGTCTCTTATACACATCTAGATGTGTATAAGAGACAGGTAAAAATATTCAGTACAGGGCAAAAAAAAAAAAAAAAAAAACCCTCTGTGTTCATAAGTAATGGTTCTAGAGAAGAAATCTATGCTAATATACATGAGGGCATTTCCTGACACAGATGCTAAAACTTGAGGATTTTTTAAATTGCTAACAAAATCTGCTGATAGATACCTGGAAGATTGCTTAGACAGCTACCCTATTATGTGCACTATTGATGTACCAGAGTAATGTAGTATGCTCTCCTTAAGGATCCTAGGATGATATCTGAATTTTGATCAAAGCTCTCATCCTTTTCTATTAGTTCATGTATCTGTATGATGTAGACAAGTTCTTTCAAAGTCCTTTCAAAGTCCAGTCTATTGTTTTCTTTTTCCCTTTCCACACAATTTCTCCATTCTTGCACTAAGTTCTGCTTTTTGTGATTTTCCTACCATGAAGCTTTGAAAAGAAGATATAGAACATCCCATACCTATATTTTCTTAGCTAGGAAGCAATAACTGCTCTGCTTACATTAACATTGCTTTTGAAGACTGAAATAGGATCTATCATCTTGATTTGTATCAGGATTACAGAGGTGGCATTTTGTATGTGAAAGCTCCTGAAATTGTATGTAAAAGCTTGTATTAATATTGTTCCACAAAATTATGCAAGGATGGGGAGGGAAAGGTGGCATTTCTCCTTATGGCTATTGAAGTACAGTGTCTCAAGTATATGAGATCCTGAGGTATGGCCATGGAAAGGAATATGGTTTTGGGGGATTGTATGACTTTCTCTTAAGAATCATTGTTCATTAAGATCTTGGGGGTCTTACATAAAAACTGAATGTTGATTTGATTTTTTTGTTATATTTCCTGAATGCACTACCGCTTTGACCTAATATCCAGCAATAGTTAGAAAGATCTGGTATATCAGTATAGTTGAAAGAATTTATAGTAAGCGATCTTTAGTAACTACTTTGGAAAACTCTGGGAATCGAGATGTTTCTTTTCTCTGCTGTCACAAATGTCAGTACCTTTAATAATGAGCTCATTATTATACATTTTCAGGAATCAGCTATTTATGTCTCTCAATATTTTTCCAAATAATAACATTCCTCAAGTGTAGCAAAGCACCTGGGTTCTGTGAAAATAAAAGTTCCGCCTATCATTAGAATTATTTTCTGCTGCCATACAGTACTATTCCTCATTAATTTATGGCAGCAAAGATATAAAAGAAATTGTGCTAGATTTGAAGTTCATCTTGTATTTTAGTTTGCTACATGAGTAGGCTGTTTAGAAATTCAAGTCCTAAAGATATTAAGGAAGTACTTTCAAATTTTACTTAAAAATATAAATGGGTCTTTAATCACAGTTACTAAATGTGCCTGAAATCTCTTCTGTCAAGTTCCAATGAATGAACTGTGTATATACATTGAAAATATTGGGACTAGCACAGTAAGTTCAAGATGAGTGAGGATCGTATATCAATATGTGGATGAAATGCCATTAAATGCTCATTCCTAGTCGTGTGCCATATGTCAACTCCTTGAAACAGAACAAAATCTGTTGTCCCGAAGAAGAGAGGAAAAGATGGGATTCAGTTCCACTAGTTATATCTTACTGCATGAGATAGAGGCTCTTCTAACCAGAAGCAGGCAGCATCTCCAGACAATAATGCCAGATTTCTCCACCACCCTGCTTCTCACCAACATCTGCTTCAGCTTGCCACTTTCTCCCTTCATTGACATTACAGCGCAGAGGCCAAAATACAGAAAATTAGTAGAAACGCATTAAACAGATTAAATGATCTTCATATTCCTAGTTGTTTTATGAAAAGTTCTGGGAGTGGTACATGCACAGAAGTGTCCTTTTACATTGTTCAAACAAGGTTTTCAAATGTTAGTGGGCTCTTTCTAAGACAGCAAACCATCTTAGAGAGAGAAGATACATCTTCAGTTCTACAGGCCAGCGCAAAATTCAAAGTTGCTGACCTTGAGTCTACTCTGAGAGAGGAATACTGTTAGAATTGAAATAACTGGTATGAGAAGTTTCCCAGTGAATCCCACCCTCCCTGAGGACTGATAGAAACTGGACCTGAATGTATTTCTCCATTTTAAAAGAGAAAAATATGAGTTACAAGGCTTCTTTATGTAATAGCGTAACTGAAACATTTTCTAGAAACTTAAAAGGAGAATTTGTTTTTCATATACTACTTCTATGTGAATCAGTGGAAGTGCTATAAAACATTTGCATGGTGTTCTTAAGAATAACAAAAGGGACATGTCTTTGTGAAAAAGATGCTTTAGGAAACAGGTACCTGTAATTATGAAAAGACAGATGTGAAAACAGAGATATTAAATTACTTTCTTAAAGAAGAAAGGAAAGCAAGAAAATCTAAAAAGCTTGTCATAATTAAAATTTTCACTGAAAGTAGAAAAAAAATACTGAGTTAAAAATGTAAAATATGTAAAAAGAAAATGAGCAAGAAGAAGACAATGAAAGTCAAAATTTATAGATATTGAGAACAGAGAATAAAAAATCTAACTGACTTGAAAAATAAATGGGATAAATAATCATGGATCTAAAATATCCCATAAAACATGACTCAAAATGAAGTTTTATATCCAGAAATTGAATAGATTAATAGACAGTATTAGTGAAAATAATGGCAACATATCCAAAGACATACAGAAACTTATGACATTTTGAAAATCAACAAAATCTAAAAGACAGTCTGCAAAGGAGAAAAAGAATCAGGCAACTTTCAGACTTATCTTCTGAAACATTAAATGTGGAAGACAATGGAAAAATTTCAAGAAGTTCTGAGGTAAAATATTTTGATTCAAGAATTTCATACACATCCAAGTCATTATATTTATGTGCAAATGTGACAGAAAGGTTTTCTTATATAGGTAAAAATTAAGAGAATGTACAAAGATAGCAGAAACATGTTCTTATTTAAGGAAAAATCAAGTGGCATAATGGTAAAGAATTTGAATGCAAGAGACTCAGGAGAACTGGGTTCAGTTCCTGGGCTGGGAAGATCCCTTGGTGAAGGAAATGGCAACCCACTCTAGACATGTCCCTTTTGTTATTCTTAAGAACACCATGCAAAAGTTTTATAACACTTCCACTGATTCACATAGAAGTAGTATATGAAAAACAAATTCTCCTTTTAAGGTTCTAGAAAATGTTTCAGTTACGCTATTACATAATGAAGCCTTGTAACTCACGTTTTTCTCTTTTAAAATGGTCTGGAAAATTCTGTGGACAGAGAAGCCTGGCAGGCTACAGTCCATGGGGTCACAAAGAAGTCAAATACAACTGACCATAAGAGTACGAAGAGAACATGTAGCTCATTTATTTATTTAACTGTAATTATAAAAATGCTCCAATAATGTTATCTAAAAGGCAAAAAGATGAAGCAAGCTCCAGAACTTAAGACTGGAGAAGTTTAAGAATTGATGATAAATATCAAAACTAGAGAAATTAATTATGTAAAAATGATTAGATAATGATTTATACACCAAACATTGAAAGCAGCAGGTGAGAAGGGCAAGGAAAGTAAGAGTACACAAAATTCTTGATCAAACATAAAATACAAAGACTCAGAAAAGTAGAGAAAGACATCACTAACCAACATTAGTAGCAATGAAACTTGAAAGAGCACTACAGAAGACAAAAGGTGTGGTAAAGTTCCAGAACATTCGCTAACATCCATGTGATTCTATTCTTGTCAGATAGGGAGACTGCATTTTCTGGGCTCTTTGCATCTGAGTGAAGTCATGCGACAAGTTTGTGCCATTTCTGACCCGAGGTATTAAGGACCAGTTGACCGTCTCTGATTGTCTCTGATTTTCCCAGCAAGAGAAGGACTGCAAGGCACATGGGAATGTGGATGTCCTGAATGGAAAGAGCCAAGGTCTTAAGTGACCCAGGATGAGTCTAGAAAGAGATGAGGAAAAGTTTTAAGTAAAATTCAGATTTCGGTTTTTGTTCTCATGTGAATCCTAGGAAACAAGACAGAAAATATAGATGGAACTATGGGATGGAGGATTTGAAATCTGTTGTTTCACTGAAACTTCTTGAGTTTGAAGTGTTTTTGTGACCACCAGGTTTACTTTTAAATTAAAGTGTGAATGTTTGAACTAGAGTTATACATGTAAATTGGAGTTGAGCTATGAATACTAATTGTATTTGAAGCAACAGGATGGAATGAGGGTTTCCTATGAGATTACATTAAATATGTGTACACTGGGAATAATTTCTTTGGTATTCTAATCCTGTTCTAGGTAATCCATATTTTAGAGACCACAGAAATTTATGAGTAGGTATTGCTTTACTATAGCACATCAGGTCAATCTCAGTGACTTGGAAAAAGAAGGTTATAAGCCATGGATACAATATTTGTTACTAAATGCCACTTTTTCAAATAATTTAAAACAGTTGTTAGATAGGCTGGTTGAAAGTCCTCTTGCAAAAGACTCTGTACATGCTGTTGGATTATTTTTGTGTTGTGTGAGCTCATGTGCTCATTCACTCACTTGTGTCTGACTCTTTGAGACCCCATGGACTGTAGCCCTCCTGGTTCCTCTGTCCATGGCACTTTCCAGGCAAGAATACTGGAGTGGGTTGCCATTTCCTATTCCAGGGGATCTTCCTGACCCAGGAACTAAATCTATGTCTCCTGCATACCACTGCACCATCTGGGAAGCCCTGTGGGATTACTTGTAGAGATTGTTATCAATATCAATTATGTGCTTTAGATCTTTATCAGCTAGACTAGGGGTCAGCAAACTCAGGATTTTACCATAAGTAAAAATCTGTCCTCTTGGCCAAACCTGGCCTGTCACTTCTTTGTATATAACCTGTGAGCTAAGAATGGCTTTTACACTTTTAAATTGTTGGGGAAAAAAAATCAAAAGAATACTTTTTCATGACATGTGAAAATTATGTGAAAATGAAATCTCACCGTTCATAATAAATTTTTATTGGAACACAGGTATACTTGTTGAAGAGTTGTATATTGCGTTTTCATGCTACAGTGACAAAGTTGAGTAGCTATGACAGAGAATGTATATTGCCGGCAAAACCTGAAGGGTTTACTGTCTGGCACTTTACAAAAAAGTTTGTGGCCCTAATCTCCAGCAATTAGAGTAATCCAGTCCACTCAAAGGATCTCCAGTTTTGTCTAGGACTGAATTTCTCAGTAATTTCTCATTAGTAGGCTCAATGGGAGGTAACCCTGCCTCAGTGTAAAAATCTGGAAGGACCTTACTAAGGCTATTTTATAATAGAAGTGTTTATCTTGCTCATAGATTCTTAGAGTCCAGACTCCCATGTTCTATGGTGAAGAGTTCTGTGTCATTAACTAAGTACTTCTTGGAAAACATGATATTATCACTTCTTGAGAATTTATTTTACTCTGGCTGAGGGTAAAAGTGCTCACATTAAGAAGGGAAAATTCTCCAGAGCTACACCCAAGTCAGGCTCCTTATCTTCCCCAGCAAGATACCTAGATGCCTTCTATCTAGTTTATGCAACTAAAACAAATACCTGTAATTGCAACCCTCCCTTCTCTCATTGTGTTCTGGCTCCTTTCAATAATCTTCCAGGGAATATAGTATTTAAAGGAAATGTATATGAAATGTGTTAATTATTCATCATTCTATATTTGGCAATGGTAAAAGGATAGCACATTCCTGCTTGGGAAGTGAACTATTAAGGGAAAACAGGAACACAGTTAATTACCTAAGTTTCTGTAATTAAGGAGCCCTTACATAAAGTGATTTAAATGAAATAAATATTAATTCATATCTCACACAATAGCCTCAAAGCAGGTGAACCAGATTGTGCTCCATGTGGTCATTCAAGAACCCGGGTTCTTTCTCTTATGTGGCTTTGGATCTCTAAAGGTGTTGGCCATGCCTGCAGAGTTTAAACAGAGAACACTGCTGTGTCTATGGTCTAGTCCAGGGAGAAGAAGAAGACAGAACAATAGGCACGTCCTTGGTGTCTCGTGGTTATGACCCTAAAAGACACACATCATTTCTTTGCACATTCTATTGGCATGAACACAGTCACATGGATACAACTAACTGCAAAGGAGGCTGGTAAATGCAGTCTCTAAAAATAGCAGTAACACAAATGCTTGACAGGAGGCAGAGAAATTGGTCACTCATTCATTGCATTGTTGTGGGAGTGTGCAGCAGTACAGCCACTCTGGGAAACAGTTTGGCAGACTGTTAACAAAACTACCCTAGACTTACCATTCAGTCCAGCAATTGACTATTTGGGCATTTATCCCAGAGAAATAAAAACTTATGCTTACACACATGCATATGCACACACACGCACAAGTTGTTTGTCTTGAATAAAAGATTCTAAATGACTAGCATAAAACAAAACAAAAACCAGAAAAGACCCCCCTCTCCAAAAAATACAGAAACAAATAAAAGAAATGGCTTCCCATTTTTGTTTTAATAAAACTGCTGCTGAAAGCACTGTGAACATTTGAGAGATAGAATAATACTTTATACCAATACTAAATGATTAGCAACTGCTGAACATATATTATTTCATTTTTGTCATAATACTTTAAGACAGTTATTATGATCCTCCTATTCTGAATTAGGAAACTAGGATATAGTGAAGTTAAGTGACATGTTTTAGGTCATAGTGCTAGAAAATAGTGCGACTGGGACTCAAGCTTAAGTTTTCCTGATCCCAAAACCTGATTTTAAAAATCATTTCTCCATGGCTTCATAGAATTTTGCCTTTTTTCTAGTTACAACAATTTACAATAGTGGAATAGATGTAGTTATCAACAGGAGAATTAGAGTAAAAAATACTCAGGAGGAATTTGAGAAAGTCTTTATCTAGCGGATGAGGACAAGAGTAGTTGGTGATTTAGGAGGGAGCGTTTGAGTTAGGAGCGGTCATTCATGGACCCACTAACACAGAGAAACAGATAGGAGGGCACTGATCAGAGAACTTTGGAGTGAGTCATTATTGAGATGGACTTCTAGACGACCATATCAGTAATATGTCAGGGAAGCAGGTTAGGTTACAGCAGATACGCACACAAAGAAGAGGGAATCCCATGGACAGACAAATCCAGTCTCTTTGTTTTGGTGTCTGAACCAGTGGTAAGGGAAGCAGAGGGACAAGGTGATCCAGTGATGGTGGTTGCTTTTAAAAGAGGTGAGATTTGGGATGATTTGTATGTATTAAAACCTGAACAGGATAAGTTCAAAGTCAAACTTCTAACTACAAAATCTGGTGGTTTCTGATTAAGAGATCAAGATGAGGCATATGCTTTCTGTGTGGATTTAAACTTTTTACATAGTGATGCCTTCAATTTTACAAATCTTCCAGAGTTCAGTGAGGCAATATAAGGCAGCAATTACCTCATGGATCTCTGCATTCCCAGTGCCTGGGACAAACGTGTCAAGGATAAATATTCATGGAAGGAAGAAGGAAAGGAAAGAGAGGGAGGAAACTAAAAGAGAAAAAAGGAAAGGGGGAAGGAAAAGAGAAAGAGGAGAGATGGTCAAAAAGTTCATTTGGGTTTGTCTGTCGTATCTTATGGAAAAATCTGAACAAACTTCTTGGCCAACCCAATATGAAACATAGCATGAATGTCTGAAGGTTGAGGGGCGCTCTTGACAGATGGACAAGTGGACAGTATTTGGATGATTTTTTTCATTTCCTCTCATTTCAATACCTTCCTCTCTCACCACCTCCAGTATTTTCTTGCTCTTTTCTGCCCGTCAATGACCTTATCAGTGAGGAGATCTCAGAAGAGGTGCTGCCTTTCTACCCTTTTCCCCCGTGGGCATTTTTCGCCATTTATTTTAGAGTGAGCAGTCAAAATAGGAAGGATCTCACTAAATCACTCTTGACAAAGTGCTAATAACCATTAAGGTCACATGCAGGAGAAATAGCCGAAAATGGGATGCTTAAGTTGGAGAAGTGCTACTGACTAACTGTAATTTGGGGTAAGTCACCAAGGTGCAGTTGCTAACTCCTAGGGCTGTATGAATGTATCTCTTCCTATAAAAATGTGAACTTTCTCCAATGAAATCATTTCTTTTCATCATATTTCACTTAGGTTGAACTATTTTCTTTTATATAGAAAGTAGGGACAAGAACCACATCTTTCTCTAGGGACCAGGGAGAGAGGGGCTGCAGCCTGCAGAAAGGGGAAGCCAATGTCAGGGGATACTCTCCCTTCAACAATGTGCGAAGAGTTTCAATCAATCACTGGGTTTTTAAAATCAATTCCAAAATTATCATCTTTCTGTGAAAGCTCCTAATTGCTAAATGTTAGCAAAATATTATTTTATTTTTCAAATACTGCCAGCAAGACAATGTGTGGAGGATGGGGAAGTAAATACGGCCCATGTGCTACCAGTTTGTAATATTTGCCCTAAAAAATTAACTGAACAGATGCATTTTCCTCACATGACCTCACATAGTGATGTAAACATTTAAAGTGGGCACTTTTAAAACTTTATAACTTATTCCCAGTAATCTGTGATTGGTAAAAATTTACCAGAGATATTTTACTTGGAAAACGGTGTATCCACGTGGAGGGTCATAATTAAGAGAAAACGTACTTTAAAAATGCATCTTATGATTTTTATTAAATAAATGTAAGTTTATTCATGACTTTTAACTTATAGTTTTGTTCCTTTTAGCATGTTAGACAAGGTGCCATTTTATCCCACAAATCAAGAAAACAATTGAAATTAAAATTGCACAAACGATGTGGCCCTTTCACAGTCGAGACTTGTTAATTTACTTAGGATAGCTACTTGCAAGAAGAAAGAAAATGATAATGCAACACGCTTTCACAGAGCTGACCCTCTTCTGAGAGTTAACCTTTGTACTCACAAATAGTTATCTGAAAAATTTCTAAGGTATGAATGGAAATAACAGCAGATTGCATTATCTACATCCTGAAGGTCAGAGGTTCAGATTACCAAGGTAATGAAACTTCAGTGAGCTGCTTCAGATCTATTAGGTTTGTCAGTTTTTATAAGCATGCTTACTTCAGGCATGCAATTATAACATAAAGGAACTATATTGGTGAAAATTCAGTCACTGGATCTCAACAGAAGTATTCAAATGTCAGATGTGGGGAGGGCATCCACCTTTCTCAGTAGGCTTTTAAGATGAATCAGGTATCAAGGGTGAAATAGAAAGGAGATGAGTAAAAATACATTATACATAAAAATCCATCTCCATATAAAAACTTTTGTATCTTTTCCTAGAAGTGTCTCAGGAGGTAATCACAAGCATCAATTAACTTATACTCTTCCATGTAAATGGCTTAAGAGATCCCAACAGAGGTGACACAGATCATTAGAAATCTGCAACCTTATAAATCCCTAGTAAATAGTTATTTATAAAAATGGCTTATTTAGTAGCAATGTAGATCAACATAACCAATGCTAATTTTAATTTACAATTAATGTCACCTAACACTGGTTTTAATCCATAACTGATATAACAGGGGCAAATTCACTCAAGGTTTTCTAAATAAAATAGGAAGCATTTCTTTTAGGCTATATCACAATCAAAATCAGAAGGTTACAATTGCCCAACCAGGAGTCATTGTTCATCTTTTCATATACTAGCAGATGATTATCCTATTAGATACAGTTTACTTTCATAAAACACATATTTTAATAGGAATTTCCAAGTCAGATATTTCTTAATATTTGGTAGTATCCTAGCAAGTTCTGATTAACTATTGGCCAGATCAAAAGTGATAATTCTAAGAAGGATTATAATATATAGTGCCATGATATGTTCAGTCTTGTTTTTTTCTGATTGTAACATTTGTTGTTCAGTTGCTAAGTTGTGTCTGACTCTCTGCGACCCCAAGAACTGCAGTACGCCAGGTTTCCCTGTCCTTCACTATCTTCTGGAGTTTGCTGAAACTCATGTCCATTGAGTCAGTGATGCCGTCCAACCATGGATCACTAAAAATTAACAGATCAGCTGGTAAATGCTACTCTACTGACCAACCATATCTGAAATTTCAATTATGTGGTTTCTAAAGACGCAGGTGGAGAAGGCAATGGTACCCCACTCCACGACTCTTACCTGGAAAATCCCAANCGTACATGACTACTGGAAAAACCATCACTTTGATTAAAAGGACCTTTGTTGGCAAAGTAATGTCTCTGCTTTTTAATATGCTCTCTGGCTTGGTCATAGCTTTTCTTCCAAGGAGCAAGGGTCTTTTCATTTCATGGCTGTAGTCACCATCTGCAATGATTTTGGAGCCCAAGAATATAAACTCTGTCACTGTTTCCATTGTTTCCCCATCTATTTGCCATGAAGTGATAGCAAAAGATGCCATGATCTTAGTTTTTTGAATGTTGCATTTTAAGCCAGCTTTTTCACTCTCCTCTTTCACTTTCTTCAAGAGGCTCTTAAGTTACTCTTCGATTTTTCTGCCATAAGCTTGGTGTCATCTGCATATCTGAAGTTATCGATATTTCTCCCAGCAGTCTTGATTCCAGCTTATGCTTCATCCAGCCCAGCATTTCACATGATGTAAGAGAGATTCACATGAAGAGAAATTCACATGAAGAGAGAATAGGAGGTAAGAAAGTAGTAATGGCAATTATGGATAACTGATTTGATAAACCTTGCTGCAAAAAAGAAAAGAAAAGAAATTGGGACCGTAAAGTCGGTTTAAAACATTGCTATAGAAAAGATATAAAATATATAAATATATATTTTAAAATATATTAAAATTTTTATATATTAAAAATACCAGAACATTATCAGGGATCCAGACAGNTCTAGGTTGGTCATAACTTTTCTTCCAAGGAGTAAGCGTCTTCTAATTTCATGGCTGCAGTCACCATCTGCAGTGATTTTGGAGCCCCAAAATATAAAGTCTGACACTGTTTCCACTGTTTCCCCATCTATTTCCCATGAAGTCATGGGACCGGGTGCCATGATCTTCGTTTTCTGAATGTTGAGCTTTAAGCCAACTTTTTCACTCTCCTCTTTCAGTATTCTGAAGTAGTCCTTTCAATATTTCTGCCTGTGTTCTTCATTACTGCAGATCTTGACAGTCAAGCCAATAATTCGAGCATCCAAGGATCTGGTGTCCTTCAGGTTTTCCACGACCTTGGTCATCAATTGCTCTTTCTTGATTTTTAGCATCTCCTTCTTCTTGGCCATTTCCAAAGATAGGAGTCTTTTCACAACCAACCTTCGTAATCCCAGGGACGTTCTGGTAGTCCTTCAGCACCAGGGAAAGGGGTGGGTCATCTTCTTGGCTTTGCTGGGCTGGTTTTTGGGTGGCATATCTATGGGTGGTCTGGAGGATGAGGCCTCCAGGACTTGAGGTCCCGTGGATGGAGAGAGGCTTGGCCCATCCTCCAACCAGCAGCTCGAGGACTGGGGGCTGTGTCACTACCTGGGTTTGAATCGAACTCAGCACCCTCCATGCTGCCCTCAGCGTGGTGACTTCTGACCCTCCAAAATTTCATTACATTTCTTGATTCATGAAAATTTAGACTTCACTTAACCCCATCCAATCTCTTCATTTTATGGACAACAAAATTGAAGCCCAGAGAAGTTTACTGACTCCCCCAAGACTAGCAAAGCTAGTTTTCCAGCACAGGATGAATACAAATATAGCCCTCCTTTCTCTCCCATGGGGTGCTCTTTACTGACATTACCTATTTGCTCATTTTTTGGTTTCTTCAAACTCTAGATTGAATTCTTTCAAGTCCCAAGCCTGTGAATTAAATAATTTTTGTGAATCGAATCAATTAGTTACAACAAATTACTTCCTAGAAAAGCAAACATTTTACAAGTGCTCCAAACTTTCCCCAGTTCTGTACATGTTCAATATTTCCATATTTTTCTCTTACAGTGTCGATTAGAGCTGTGACAAAGGCAAGAGGGTAAGATTCAAACACCTACAAACTCAACTTCAGAAAGCTTATTTTAAGAGTGCAGTTAAGGTGGCAAATATTAAACCTGCTGAATTTTGCAATTCGATGATTAATGCCACCAATAATAACCAACATGTTTTATTGCATAACTGATAACTTGCTCACACAACGAAGACACTCAGATTCTCCAAACTATTCAATGTGCCCCAAACTAAATGCCAGCATTTGTTTTTATAGTTTTTGTAATCTCACCTGCTAAGACCCTTATCTTCATAAAACCGCTGAGTTCCTGAATAAATATTGTGCCACATATTTAAATCTTCTGGGGGATTTGATGCAAGTGGTTGCTGGATTTTGCGTCTCAGAAGCTCATATCTGAAGCACAAGACAAGCAGAAACATCAGGATTATCTCACCTAATATTATTACCAAAATTCAGGTTGTCTTATGGTACGAGTGTGTGGTGTGTATGTGTAAACATAAAGAAAACATCTTAATATTCTTTTTTTCTGATAATCACTTTTTTTCTGGCACAAGTATCATCTCTGTACCTAAGTGGGACAATTAGCTCCATTTACATTTTACTATTATCAGTAAAATGATAACATTTAGATTTCTTCTATGTCAGATTTACCAAAACTTTATTGCTAGTTTCAAAGTAGAAGCACAAAAACTTATAAAGTTAGTGACTTCCTAAGACTTTTACCACCAATATTTTATAAACAATGAGAATATTGTTGACTTCATAGTCTTGGCTAAATGAAAAGTTGTTATAGAGCCATTTTAGAATCACAATTCTTTTATTTCACCTATGTTCCTGACCATATGCTTTCCAAGTTTCCAGATAGTAATAGCATACCAAAGAATTATTGGCTAATGCTTTGGAATTTTGAGGTATATTTGTGCAAATGTGTCATTTAGAACACGCATCAAACTTGCTTACCATATAGTAAGAATATACTTTGAAAATGAAGAGACGGATTGTGTAGAGAATCATTAGAGAATATTGATTGTTGTTTCAAGGTTTTTTTGTTGTTGTTTAGTCACTAAGTTGTGTCTTCACTCTTTTGTGATCCCATGGACTGTAGCCTGCCAGGATCCTCTGTCCATGGGACTCTCTGGGCGAGAATATTGGAGTGGGGTCATTTCCTTCTCTAGGGCATGTTCCTGACCCAGGGGTTGAACCCCCGTCTCCTGCACTGGCAGGCAGATTCTTTATCACTGAGCCACCTGGGAAGCCTCTTCAACCATTTTTACTTCCCACAATATCATGATATTTTTACCATGATAAACTTTTCATGGTTCCATATGTCAAGATACACAAGATGAAACTGTATGAACATTATGAGGAAGGCCGACACAGAGTGTGTGGGGGAGGAAAGGATTGGGAACCTGAGGTTAGCAGATGCAAACTGTTATACATAAATTGGATAAACAACCAGGTCCTACTGTATAGCACAGGGAACTATATTCAATATCCTGTGATAAACCACAATGGAAAATCATATAAAAAAGAATATATATATATATATATATATGTATGTATGTATAACTTAATCATTTTGTGGTCAGCAGAAATTAACAAAACATTGTAAATCTACTCTAGTTCAATTAAAAAGTCACAAATATCCAATAAGAAATTAGTTCTATATTCATATGTGAGGAAGAGCTTCCTCCCTTCCTTCCCAAAGAGAGAATATCACAACAAAATCCAAAAGCATCATCGCTGTCTCTTACCTCAAATCAGGTCCGTTTGGCCTGGATGGTGGCTGCCAGGAAATCCCAACATATGATTCACTTAGTGGAACCACGGACAATGGGCCAAGATCCTGAGGCAGGGCGGGAGGGGTGGTCACGTGCGTAGGGAAGCTCTCTGTGCACCCTCCTAGATACCCGTTACCCCCTGAGCAAGCCACAATGGTAACAGAGTAATTAGTGAATGGAATCAGATGAGTAATGACATGACTTAACACAGAAGAAGTAACACTGCTGATCATGATATGAGGGTCAGGCATGCGGATCTCATAGTTAAGGATGTCTCCATTCAGGATGAGGGGGGGCTTCCAAGTGACCTGAAATAAAAGAAAAATTAGAACCAATGTGACAACAAGGAACAGAGCAACTGAGGAGGTTCACAGGGCCTGGCGTTTTGCTCTGTCTTGTTTTCAGTTAAGTCACTGTAGAAATACCCACTTTTGACTTAGCCCTTTACACTAGACAGTAATAAAGACTTTTCAGATCAATTAGCAATACACCAGGAACTAAATGAGTTGCTGTTTCCTGGGTTGGGCTGTTAGTCTGGAGACTTTCTAAGACTGTCAGACTAATACACACCTCAGTGATTCATCTCCACCATGGGTGTCCAGAAAGAGGCAGAGGGCACACATGGAGAGAATTCACACATCCACACGCATCAGTGGGGCAGCAGCAGGATTTGAAAGTGTCCTTTATACCTCAATTAGACAAAATATCAGAATTCCTTGTTTTGCATTATAAGTGTGTATTCTAAATATGTTACTATTCTTCTTTTGGATGGTGGTGGTGGTGAAATCATTCTTTGCATTTTCTGAGAATGTGAAATTGAGCTTCTGACTCTCTCTAGTCCATAATGTAGCAAATAAAGCAACATATCCTTTTCACAAAGAGAAGAGACATGTGGAAAGCTTTAAAAAAGCAAGCAAAAAACGATCCTGTTTAAGTCATAGACATGAACGTCAGAAGAAAGAAACAACAATGTTTTCTAATAGTGTTTAATGTTCTTTTTCTTCTCTGACTAAATATTGTAAGGGGATTGTGTTAACCCAACTATGCTCTTATAGGAGGAAAAGACCCTAGAAAAATGCACATAGGTCATTGAAAATCCATTATTTATATGCCATCCTGCTTCATCTCTTTTTTTTCTTGTCTTGCAATGTTCTTTAAATTTTAGAGTATATATTTCATCTCCCAAATAGACTATAAGCTTCATGAGAACAGAGCCTAAATTGTACACTTATTTAATGCCAAATACTCAGAGATGGAGTTTAACAAGTAATTGCAGTCATGGCTGATGGCATTGTATTTTCCTTAGCATGCAGCTATTTTGATAATTTAAACAAGTTTTCCACAAAGTGATATAGTGATACCTACACTTATAGTTCTATACAAATTCAAATTCTGAAATGTGTAATAGAGAAATTAGGACAGAGAAGGATGAACTAAAATTTTCTGTCTTAAAGGAAATAAGTTTCCTCCGGGTGCAATCTAACCTGAGATTTTCATAGGATACTCTTACTAATTGTTGTAGACAAAAAAGACTTAGATTGAGGGCAAGAGAAGAAGGGGGCAACAGAGAATGAGATGGTTGGATGGAATCACCATATCAATGAACATGATTGAGTCTTGAGTAAGCTCTGGGAGGTAGTGAAGGACAGAGAAGCCTGGTGGGCTACAGTCCTTGGGGTCGCCAACAGTTGGACATGACTGAGTGACTAAACAACAACAACATGTCATTTGGGCAGCTGCTTGATGATTACAGTCCTAATTTATAGTTAACAAGGACTTGGCATCTACTAAAATATTACTACATGGCTTGAAATCATTGCTGATTTTAAAAACTTCTAGGAGAAAAGAGTTTCAAAATGTGCTCGTGAAGACAAGTTTTAGATGTGTTCCTTGTGAGCATAGAGGATTTGCCTGGATGGAGGCGAGATCAAAGAAGCCTAAATTAAGCAAAGTTTATAAAGCAGACATAGGATTCTATTTATTTTGGTGGTACAGTGTTCTTTGTGGGCTTGAGAAATGAGTCAAGGTCAAACTTACGGCCCTTCCTGGTACTTGCAAATAAAAAATGGAACGGTTATCACAGCTCAGTTCTACCTGACTCACATGTGGAATGCCACTTGTCTCTGGAACTAGAATATTCTGAGAGTTCAGGTCAAGGCTTGGCAGTCCTTGAAAGAATTCAGACTACAAACTTCAGATGTAGTCTGTATTCGCAGTTGAGCTGAGAGTGAATTGATGTGGAACTCAGTTATTGAGGCTAAGAAAATATTCATAAAATAAAAATCTGAATAAGATATCAACCTGCAAAGAGTAAGAGATGTGATGTAATGACTCTGAAGACAGTCATCTGAAGGGGTAAAAAATCCTTGTGTTCTCTACTATAAATGTTTGCATCCAGAAATTTGCTATTTTTCTCACTTAAAAAGTTAAAGGCTTAGGAAGATATATCTTTTTGACAGTACTGAATTAGAAGACATGACTGTACTCCCACAGAAAATTTTTAGAAGGAATTTAGAGCAAGGTGGAGAAGGCCATTGTCATTATAGTGAGTAGGCTAACAGAAATGGTATCTAATTTGATCATCCTCTTGAAAACATCCTGGAGCTATTACTAAAAATAAATGTGACCAAGCTTTTTAAGGAGCCAGTTAGTGAAATATTGGATTCTATTCTTTCCAGTGCTTAAGATTATACTTATTACAGTGTGGCCAAAATATGTGAGATTAAAACTTTCAGTTTAATTTCCCATGGCCTTTTATTTATCTATTGCTCATATGAAGGATTATAAAATATTGTTGCAGCCCAAAAAAGTCAGACTAAGGACCAGGTTTCTGGCTTAATAAGCAAAAGATGTTCTCTAAAACAAGACTTTTGCACTGAAATTTTTAAAATAAAGTGTCATTTATGGCTTAGAATAAAATGTTTATTTTAGAGATTCTTTGTTGACCACAATAGTTTCTTTCATTTGTGTAGTTCTTAATTGCTTGGATTTCCATTTCTCTGTTTATTTACTATATATTTGCATAAGATAGGACAGGTGGGTAGGTGTTTAAGGAACTACTGACTTTCACCTACTCAATCAGATCTCTGAAGTATGGCCCTAAACAATTAAGGCACCTGCATGATCCTGGTCGTAAACAAAAATTTATTAAGGCAGTTTAGTTGATTGGCTTCAGACTTGAAAAAAGTTAACACACAAACATTGCAATTTACTTCTAATTTCTTTAACTTCATCAAATCACATTTTAAAACTACATAAAGCTAACATATATAAAATAGATAGCCAGCGGGAATTTGCTATATGTCTCAGGGAACTCAAGTCAGGATTCTGTGACAACCTAGAGGGGTGGGCTAGAATGGGAGGTGGGAGGGAAGCTCAAGAGGAAGAGAACACATGTATACCTATGACTGATCCATGGCGATCTATGGCAGAAACCAACACTATTGCAATTATTCTTCAAATAAAAATAAAGAAAAAAAGAACTTTATGAATAAGAGTTTTTATGAAGATTGATATAATGGGCTGAGACTAGGCTAAGAATAAGTATCCTTGTTCAATTTGCTAACATTTTATTTTATTTAGAAGTTTTGGATTATAGCATAATTCTAAATCAGAGCTTTATTAAACTCTCTTTTACAGGTTTTGGTATTTTTACCAACTTTATACAATGAAATGCATTTTCTTAAATGAATAAATATAACATCAAAGTGTGTGGCTTTCACTTTTTCAGATAACACAACCTCTTTGACATTATACGTTGCTTTCCTTATAATCAAATAAGATATTAATAATATGTGCAAGTTTCCCCTTTTCCTTTTTTAAAATTCATTTTATTGAAGTATAGTTGATTTGCAATGTTGTGCTAATTTCTGCTATATAGCAAAGTGATTCAGTTATTCATATATATATATATGTATATATTCTTTTTCATATTCGTTTCCATTATGACTTATTATGGGATATTGAATATAATTCCCTATGGACGACCTTGTTGTTTATACAACTTTCCCTTCTTCAGGTTCATATCTGTGCCAAGTCGTAGCTCATCTTTTTACACTTACAAAGATGTTACTTTGGGTTATTTTCCAGTTGGCCTAAGTATGTGAAGTTTCCTTGTTTTCCCTATCAGACTGCAAGTTCTTATAGGGGGAGTGGTGGTAAAAAGACCAGATGGTGCAAAATGCTAAGAACTAGAGTGAAATACCAGTCCAGTTCCTGTATTATCTCTCAACCGATCAACCGGTAGTCTGTATTCCTCTTAACCTGACTTGTTTCTCCCCCGTTTTTTTCCATTTCTGAGAATTTTATTTATTTATATTGTTTTGTGTAAAATGTACACTCCATGTAGGTAGAGATTTTGTCTTGGTCTTTACTGTGTCCTCAGTGCCTAAAAGAGGCACTCATTAAGATGTATAGATGCTCAATAAATGTTGGTAGAACTGAAATTATTATTATTATTGTCAATAATATTACTGACAATTTTCCTCATCCTAATATTTGGAATGACTCCATATGATAAATATTGAACGAGCCTTTTACCCAACATATTAAAGACCATGCTTCTGTTCCTCAGATTTTATCCATCTGCAACTTTAATTTTCAAATCTTATCATCTTTTATAAAAAGAAATCATTGTACTGTTGTCATACTGCCTCTGTTTACCAGATAAGTGGTGTCATTAGAACACTGATTCTGGCGATCTGAAGATCTTTCTGAACCTTTCTGAAGGTCAGCAAATAATTCTGAAGCATAAATATGTTGTTTTACTATTATTTAAATACATATAGTACAATACTAGATTCAGCTGCTAAATAATCCTGATGACTCTCTTCATTGATAATTTTTGATTTTCTAGTCATAAAGTAAGGATTAGTAACAGGTATGAATTTTTAAAAAAATGATCACTAGTATACATTGTCTGTATATTCTAAGCACCTTCTTAGAGACTTTTAGATTCGAGGCCTGGTGAGTGTCTGTGAGATTCTGCTCTCAAACAAAGCTAAATCACACTTCAGCAGGTTGACAAGCCATGCACATTGTTTAATTTCTGGATGAGGTTACAAAATCAAAAGAGGAAGGGAATAAAGGGACAAATGAAAAAGCCAGGCAACTTACTTTGAATACTTTTGATCATCATTTATAAACGTTGAAACACATAGAACTATGCACTGAGCTACTACTTTTCTGAAAATATTTGTCATCTTCTGGATTTGCCTAGCTATTAAATCTTTGTTAGAAAGGATCCAGAAAAAAATGTCCATCACCTAGCTGTGCCTTTGTGAAGGACTGTGCTTATGTCACCTCATATTGATCGGTACTGCTACCGAAGTTTTGCAAGATTCCCTTAGGATTAAAAAGAAAAGTCATTTCTGGAATGATTAATAACTCTAGGTTTGTTTGGGGTTTTCCTTTGGTTTGCTCTCCTTTTCCTTTGAATGAAGACCAATTCTTAAGATTGCCCAATTCATACAGTAAACGCCATACATCATGCCCTTCAAATTGATTTCCTTTTGATGTTTTATGAACAGAATTCTATATATTTGAGATATTTCTATCAAGGAGCTGTGTTGCTTTGACCAATCTCATGTGGAAACTAATGAAGGCAGACTTTGAAACACAGATTTTAGTATGTAGGTTCAATTAAATTTCTTCAACGATTTACACTATTTAGCATCACCCAGTGTTTGCTTTTCGTAGGCACGAGAGAACACACAACAGAGATTCAAGTAATAATTTCAACAGATGAACTTTGCTGTTATGCAAATGTCCTTTGTTTTGTGCTCTGGTGAGCAAGCTGCTGCACCAATGCTTTTGGCAGTAGTACAAGACTGAATCCATGGAAGCATGTGTGTATTTACACAAAAGAGGCTTCTAAGCTACAAAACTCCCTCCTGTTTGGTTACACTAATTTCCCTTGAATGAAGTTTGTATGCAAGCCAAAACAATGGTAGTTATCCTAGCCTCTAGAGTTCATTCCCAGCAGAATGAAGTGAATAATTGAACAGTTCCTAAATAGCCCCGTAATCTGCTATTTTTCTTTCTTTCCCCCATCCTCTTGATTCTTTGATCATTAAAAAAAAAAAAATCAGAATATTGATAATTGGAACTTTTGTTAATACGCTAATCCCTTCCCCCACATTTCCCGACCTCTTCTCATTTTCTGATCTATTTAGATCTGACGTGGTGGTTAAGCTAAGCATCCCACGGTGGCATTCAAAGGATTTCAGGTGTGTGAGGCAAATGGAAACATCTCAACAATATAATTAAGGGAATACAGGGAGAAATGAAAAACTGACATCAAATTCGAGAAAGTTTGGGCCAAAGGCCAAAAACCCAGTTTCTCCAGTGAATGCCTAAAACAACATATGTGGGCATTTTGTCAGTAGATGGCTCTGTTTAACACAGAGTCAATGCAGGGTACATTTCTAGTCTGCAGAGGAGACAGACACTTAGCTTCTTACCTTGGCTGCATCGGGTCCTAACACATCCACCTCAGGGGGCTGCACCCCAGCAGGTCGTGAAGGTCTTGTGGTCACTTCTGCCCAATCACTGCTGTTTGTCCCTCCATCAGCAGTGCTCATCAGCACTCGATACTCATATTTTGTCCACGGGCTAAGAGCAGAAGTCTTGTCGATAAACCTCCTGGGATGACTTCCTGGGACAGTCACCAGGGTGGTAACAGGCTCCTTCCCTTGGACTCTTCTCTGTATTGTGGAGTTCTCCACCAGGCCGTTGGGATGGGTGGGGGGTTGCCAAGAGATGATCACGGATGTTGGGGTATCAGAGAACAACTCTGGACTCAGGATACCTTCTGGTGCATCTGGGAGTGTCCAAACGGTCTGGGAATCTGCTGACAGGGAACACCCTTTTGAAGTACAAGCTTCTACCTGAAACGTGTAGGCCGTATTTGGGCGTAAATGGGTCACTGTGCCATTAGTGACATTTCCAGAAGTTTTCAAGCTGAGGCGGCCATGTTGGTAAATGTTATAATGGGTAATGAGCCCATTGCACTTAGAAGGATGCTGCCAGGTGACCAACATCATTCTTGACTTCTTGTCCAGAATAATTGGAGGGTCTACAGGTCCAGGTTCTATAAAGTAGAAAGTAAGTAGTGAGACCTCTTGGAAACTTCCCACACCTCAGAACACAACTAAAATGAATGATCACTCTCCTCCAGAATGTGAAACTGGACACAGTAAGGGCCATTGAGTAACTGGCCAAGTGTCATAAAGACAAGGCTCATGACTACTTTCCTCTTAAATGTGTGAGATGTACTTGTTGAACATTATTGAATTCAATTGCCATTTGCTCCTGTAAGATAACTTTGTTAAATTATTTCTTTTGATTAAAGCTAAGGATTCCCCAACATCATGAAGACTCTTCTGAAATAAAGACCTTAGGAGGGAAAGACACAAGAGGGCAGCTGTAACCGAAGTTCAAACTTACGCCCCATTTTTCTGGAACTCTGGTAACTCATTATAATCAATAACACTATCATAACAAACTTGCATATTTTATAGCCCAGTAAAATCCCTCAGCATCTCTCATTATATATTCCATATTATCCCCAGGTCTGTTTATCATTCTAATCCATGTTTTGCAATTTATCTACTCCCTGTTAATATTATAGGTGATTTTTTACTGTGACTGTGACAGAAGCTGCCGATTTAGCTCTTTCACCTACTGATAAATAAACAATGCACAGATCTGACCTTTAGGTTAACAGGTTTAATGCTTGCTCCACTCAGCACTCTAACTGATTCAATTATCATAAAGGTTCAGGAGGCTCCATGAATACTGAAAAAGGCCCGCCATATGCCCGCCTAGGTGTTGTGGAGCAGCAAATATCCTGCAGCCCTCCAGAGAAATTCCTTAATTGTAAATAATTTCACCATGCGACACACTCAAGTCACCTTGAATGCAAACCCCTCAGCCTGCGGAGGCAAAGTGTTATTTAAGCTTTACTGGGCTGCGTTAAATTCTGCAATTTGAAGGGCTGTTAAGTTTTTCAATTGAAATTTCATTTAAAATGCAGGTGCTTTTTATTATATTGAGGCTTTACTGCTCTCTAGGTACAAGCAAGAACATGGTGCAATAACACAAATCTGGCTCAATCACTGATCAGTAACAGCTGTAATTCCAGAACATTTAGCATTCTTATAAACCACGGCCTGAAATCTATAAATTGCTACAACAGATCAAGAAAAATCCTATATCCCCCTTTTTTGCCCACAGCAATTTGAACATTTATGAGATTTTTCTGTGAACATTAGATTTTATGGAAAAATCTTTAAAAAAGATAGACTTGGATTTAGTAATTGTTTAAAACAGCACTGATGATGTGAGTGTGTGTGTGTGTGTGATTCAGTGTTATAACCAAGGTTTAAATTTTAAACGCAACCACGGCTTTCCGGAGCCAAGGACCACAATCGTAGCTGGTGATAGGAGCATATTTTTACACAACATGATTCACTTATTTGTCACCAACTGGACTGATGGCAGAATCATAATTACTTTTAGAGAGGAAAGCTGTTACACTGCACTAACCCTGAAATCAAGCCATTTCTGACAATTTGGTAATGCATCCTATTTGAAGAGAAAAATCCTAAAAGTACAATGATCCCGAGATGGATCACATTTTTCATTTAGTCTGTTGTTAGCTTTCATTCTGAAGCTTTCGTCAAACCACTGTGACATTTCTTACTTTTGCTCTCTGGTACATAGCAGCGGTAGCAATTATTATATCAAAATAGGAATGCAGACCCTTTCTTATTTATACTTGTCATCCAGATTTGGCTCTTTCCTAAAGAAAAGCAAGTGCAAGTCTTGTAAGATATCAATGTTGTTTTGTAAAACGAAATCCTCTGAGATTGGGGTCTATAAAATCAATGGTGGAGAACTGAGCCTTTCAAGTCTAACCCTAACTCACCTTTCCCTGTTCAAAAAAGAGTAATATACACTTAAAAATCAGAATATTTTTCTATTAGGGTTTTCACAGGGGTCTTGCATAATTATTCATCATATGTGCATTATCAAACTGTGAGCTTCTTCAGGGAAAAGTAACAATGATGCAGTTTGTTCTCTGTTATGATGGAGATAAACCTTTTATTTCTCTTGACTACGATGATAGTGTTATCAGGGAAACATCCAGGATAATGAGATGAACTGGTACTTCAAGCCCCTACAGAACACAGCCTTTCCTTAAAGATGATCTCTTATCTTGGGCAAGAAGAGATGTTCAATTTCAATTGCATGATATTTTCCCCCTTAAAAGCCAGAATACATTTTATTAGCTTCCCGCTCTAGCTGAGTAGGCTCCCAGCTCTTGTGGCAGGAAGGGTCCTTAAAGTAGGCGACTCAGGAGAGGATGCTGAAAGCAGCTTAATTAGCTCCTTTGGCTAAGGAAGTGTTAAAACCTGACTCCTGGCACGCTTTCAATTTAGTGCTTTAAAATGATAAGCCGAATCATCTAATTCTATATACAAATCAACTGACGTGCCACTGCATGGTTGAAAGGGTCACCACAATTATGTAAAACATGAGTAATAACTATAATTGGGGTAGTTTGCTAATACAATAAAAAGCTCTGAACATGAGAAAAGTTATGCTCACAGCAGTAGCTATCACTTTCTAAAGTAAGAATTCATGGATGAAATGACATGAAAAAGATGGTTATAAAATTTTAATGGAATGATAAAAGGCAAAAGTCAGCCTCTCAGCTGAATTCTTAAAATCCCTATATATCACAATCAGCTCCTTAACTGTAAAATCAATGTGGAGTATAACATGTTGTCAATGCAGCTGTCACTGGAGGGGAGACTGGAAGTATGACAGCCACACAGCTCAGCTGGCGAGTGATGAAAATACAACCGTACAGCCCTTTCCATGGGTGTAATTGTTTAGAGAACTCCCCTCCTGGAGCGGAGAACGGGAGCATCCTTTCTGTTCAGATCCCTGATTCATATTTCAGGCTGTTTCATTATAGCATTAATAATGGAAAGTAGTTTCATTTTGGCAAATGAAATTATCTTTTATGGGAAACGATTTCGCTCATCAGCTTCAAAAGTTCAGCCCCAGCCTAAAAGAGAGTAATGAGATTGTTCACAGAGGGGTCTGCTTATTTATTTTTATACTCAGGTGTGTATGTTGGGAAGGATGGGTGCGTGTGTGTGTGTGTGTGTGTGTGTGTGTATAAATGATTGGAAAGAATAAACAGTTGCAACGACACATCTGTTGTGTGTATATAACTGTTTTTTAAGTGGTTTTCATGGGTCTTCTACAACCCGTTTGCTACTAGAGTTACCCACAATCGCTCAGTTTTCCTGATGTTTCCTCATTGCTGCCTTGAAGCTACTTTTTGCCATTTTAACTAAAAACTCACTTGGCTTAAAAGTTCTTTTTCAGTAATATTAACTCTATAAATGAATATCCTCTAAATCTGCCAGTGAATTAAAAATCAAGGTGGCAAATACATGGATGTATAATTATACATAACAGTAGGCTCTGTGCTAATTGTTTGTACAGTCGCTTGCTATTCATTGTGAAAATGTTAGCAGAAGAGTGGAGTGATAGATTCTGTTCCCTCTTTAATCATGAATTCTTTTATCAGTTTATTATTTATACCCCAACTACTTCCCAAAAGGAGCTTTTTTGACAGTTTATAATAAAAGACTTAAGGAATAGGACCAATAAATTAAAGATAAAGAATAATTAATTGTGTGATAATACAAAGGTAAGATCATTGTATCTCCAAACAAATATTACAAATGGGCACTGCCATTTGGGAAGTATATGAATATTCAGCTTCTAGACAACTGACAAAATAGGAAAAGGGCTGTGTAACTGGGCATCGTTGCTCAATAAAAGGAACATCTGAACACTACAAGGTTGCTTCAATTGAAAGGATACAATTTATAGTCTGCAAGTAGGTGAACTGATATTGGGGAACTGTTTTCTCTCTTTCTCCTGAGAACAGGACAGCAGAGGAAGGTTAGGGAGAGTGTTTTGCCTTCCAGAATGGAGACGTGTTGTGTGGTAATGGCTGTGGATTCTTTCTTGAAAGTTTGGGGCAGAGAATGAAATGTGTTAATGTGAAGATTCACGAAGGAAGAAAAAAGTCCTAAAAGAACTAGAAGTTCCAAATTTAAAAGAGTAGTGGGCTTTATGTGCCCCAAACAGATTCAAGAATTCAAGAGGGAAATGAAAGTCAGGTGGATAGAATTTTTCATTAATTGGTTCATCCTTTCAAATGATTTTTCTGTTGGTCACTTTGGTTTTTGATATTAGGATATAAAAATAAGACTATAAATATACTAATTTGTTTTATAAATTCTGGAAATGCAAAAATCTGGTGCAGGGGGAAGTCTAAGCAACAGGGAAATAAACTATTGTAGGGACATACATACAGAGCCACTTTGCTCTCAAAATCAGCAGAATGATTTACTTTGCATCATGGATCTTCTGTTGTGGGTAAAATAGAGACCACATCCCTGTTTGAAAGGATAAACATGTCAGCATTCAGAAGTTAATACTTAAAGCAATTAGGAAATAAGTTTGGATTAGAAAAGTAAAATCATCCTGCAGCACTACTGAGACTTACTGCTCCCAGTTCTTCATTAAATAAAATAAAATCTACAGATATAAATATGGGCCACCCTCATTTACAAATGTTTCTGTTTTTCTCTCACATAGAAAACTCTTAAAATGCTGACTGACTTTAAATTCTACAACACACTAATAAAAAGATCTCTCCCATGCAATATTAGTTGTAAAATTTAAGTACTCTTAAAGGCACAAAGACACTTATTAAATGACTGGAAAATCCCCTTCCAGAAGTACAACAACATCAACTGATCGCATTTCGTATGAAAGCTTTACTTCCCCTCTCTGTCACCAGGGCTCAGTATTCTATCCATTACAGTTTGTGAGAATAAGAAGAAAATATGTTTTCCTGTTGGAATTCTCTTTCTATATATCTGTCTTCCTTTTGAAGTAGCACATGGTTTTGGGCTAGCAGAGACCTTTCTGATTAGAACATTCATTATCCCGGTTAAGATGGAATCACAGGGACAGCCAGCAGGCTGCCTCTGACCAAGGCAAAGAATGAGGATCGCCTTTGGGATTTCCTTCTCTAACACCTGCCTCTCATCCTCACCCTTCTTGTCTCCTATTCAGAGGCTGACATCACAGGCAGGGAATTCTACAAGCTGCCCTATCTCCTGTGTCAGTGGGCACCTCCTACAGCAATAGCTTTCCTTGCCTGGACCAATGGCAAGAAAGTAAATTGGAAATCTGATATTGATGTGATCCCCAAATAGAAATCATTCTTCTTTTCCCTCCTTGTGTTCTCCTCTGGGAAGGCTTTCCTGACACCCGGTGTTGTTGGGAGAAGCTCTCCTCTGAGCTTGCCTTCATCTTCAAATGCAGTACTCTATTGTTTTATTATTTCTTCCCCGCAGACTGTGGACGACTCAAGTAAAGAATTTTCCTATTCATCCTTGTAACTTTCAGTCCTTCCAGCATGGTAGGTACCCAGTTAAGATTTGCTTAAGTTTTCATAAAAGTGAAAGTGAAATTTCTCAGTCATGTCCAACTCTGCAACCCCATGGACTGTAGCCTACCAGGTTCCACCATCTATGGGATTTTCCAGGCAAGAATATTGGAGTGGGTTTCCATTTCCTTCTCCAGGAGATCTTCCTGACCCAGGGATTGAACCTGGGTCTCCCACATTGTAGACATACAGTTTACCATCTGAGCCACCAGGGAAGTCAGTAGTTTCATGGATTTGTTTATATGAAACTCTTTTTAATCAGTACTTTAACAATTTGGGGCACTTATTCTATATCAGATCCACCACTAAGCACTGGATCTACAAAGACAAATGAGACAGAATCCTAGGTCCTAAGAAATTACAATTCAGAAAGAGATATTGACATTGCACAAGTGAATATAAACCAAAATCCTAAGGCAGAAATGAGGAGGGAAGGCTTCACAGAGAAGGTACCATTTGAACGGGGATTGAGGGATGAGTAGAATTTTATTAGACAACAAACAATGCAGAAAATTGTTCTGTTAGATATAGATTTCAATGAATGTCACAAGGTCTTTCTCTTTTACTTCAGAAGAAAGACTATTGCTTTGTAAATTGCTATGAGAATCTTAAAGATGAATGAGAGGGGAAAACTGCTCAAAAAGGCTAATGAGAAAAGTAAAATAGGATCCAGACACTACATCCTTTGTTCACAGTGCATTGAAACTGTGGGGAAAAAATAACAATAAGAACTAATATAATAAGTAGATACAGTATGTTAATAATGCTGAAAATCTCACTGTGTTGGTAATAAGATATATCTTTCTATTTTTTAGCAGATTTCAGTCAAAGATCATGAACAATGAGTCTGTTAGGAAAATAATGAACACATGAAAAAATCATCTAAGTAAATCTATAGAATAAACTAGCCAAATTGCACAAATTTTACTTAATAATGCAACTTAGATGGATGGTTAAAAATATATATGTGGAGTTTTAAACTATAAATTTAGCAAAGTCATTCCATTTTTAGTCTTTAAAAAATATATGACAACTAAATGGTCAACTCTGGAAGAAATTTGTCATTTCTTTTGTTTTGTTTTAGAGGCAGATAAGTGATTTTTAGAAAAGAATCTCATTTTTATCAGATTGACCTAACTGTTTGTGTATACAAGTTTATTACTAAAATGACTCAAATAAAGAAATATTTCATATTTTGATCTTGGTAGCCAAGAAACCCTGGGAGAAAGCTGAATTTTACTAGTCTAGGAAATTTATATTTTTAAAGAAAAGTGAGTTATCTCATTTTTTACAAAAATCTGCTTGCATTTTTGTAGGCAGAAGAAGGCATGCACAGTTAAACTGAAGTTGGAGGAAATTTTCCCTTCCAGCCAACTTCCATTTTTACAGCCTACACTACACAGGAAACAATTGTAGATACTCGAGAGAGAGACAAATAATACAATCAGAAGAGATGGCTATTTCTTATTAATAGATATCAAAAAGTTTCAGCTGATGGGTAAGTGTCTTCATGTTATTAATCCCGTGCTTCTAAATCTATCACAATCTTAATGCATTTTTGTAGACTGCAGGCATGTTGGGTACCTAGCCAGCAGCATGTTAAAAATAAAAAAAAATCGTGCGTTGTTTATATTTATCTGGTTACAAATAGTCGAACACTATACTGACCAAGTTGGCTGGAACAAACATCTTTTATTAACACAAGTTTAACTGGATTTAAAATATTCATAGGAAATGTGCATTATTATTATTTGGCATAAGCACACTAGATTTTTAAAAATGCATGGAACTGGATATTGGTGGCCCACTGAAGTAAATGACAAATTATTTGGAAAAAAAAAATCTATTAAAATTCCTCACACCCCTTTCTCTATCTCTGAGAACCTCTTTTAGCATGCAAGCATTTGTTTCTCTAGCTCTAGGTCATTTTCTGCTTAGGTTTCTCTCTCTGCTTTCAGATGTATCACAGGCTTGATGAAATCACACCATCACAGTATCATATGAAAAATGTTGCTACTGGTGACCTTTTTTGGGCACTGTAAAGTTTGGGGGCTTTGGCTGATGTGGAAAGGTCCCTACTGATAGTATGAACTTTAAATGTGGGTATGAGATGACTTCTCTGTTTCATTCCGTAAGCTGATATGTAGAATTTCTACACTGGAAATTGCACTTTGCTGAATGGGAGGTGCTGGTTAGGACCAAGTATGAAGTGTGATCCTGGCATGGAGCTGTCAGCATGCGTAGTTTTATAATCAAGGCTTTGAAACCTTGACAGAAAAACTGCTTGTGCCAAGTGCCAATCCCTCAGTCTTGGTCAACTCAATTGCACATCCTTTCAGAGATGGTATCCATCTCCACCAACACCCAAAATATATAGGACACTGTCATTATATCTCAGGGGTAAGCATGCACTGGTAAGTTAACCTGGAAGGGCAAACAGGCCAGCCTTTAGTCCTTTGCTGGTGGATGTGACGTCACAGGTGAAGCAGAAGAAGAAAGAGGTCATTGTTTCAGAGAAAGTATTGCAATGAAAATGATGACTGGGTGTCATGAGTTAGGACCTGCTATACAATCAATTGTTACTAATTCTCAATGAAGGAAGATGAAGGGTAACACTATTCACTTTGATCGCAGGCCCTAAAAGCCACAGAGATGGCCAAGTCTCTGTGCATGAAAATTCTAAACACTGTAAAACCTGTTTGATGATAAGATGAGGCAGGAGAGAAGTTTACTCAACAGAGGGCGCTGTGCTAACTGGGCCTTTACAGTATCTGGGACTTTATGAGCTAACTTCCTGCCTGTAGGTAGGAGAATCTGGCGCCTATTCAATAACGATCACCACGGAGGAAATATCAGTGCTGTCCCCTCTCTATCGGAACAGAATTTATCGAAACAGAAATGGTGGGTGCCAAAAAGGAGTCATTTCTCTCCTCTTCTAGTGTGGAGTTCTGTGGTGTCATCACCTCTGAGGTGGGCAAATAATTATTTTTAGTTAACCTCCATCGCATGCCATCAAGAGTGTGCTATCTAAGGATAGTAAAAATATTTTTTTCAGCTGATTTTAAAAAGAAATGTTTCTTCAGAAATCTAGTTTGGTCGTGAGCTCCCTGGTTCAGACATCTGTATACAGTTGGTGTTCATATTGTCAGATTTGCCAGAGTGCATGTAATGTTCTCACTAAAAGAGGTGTAGGCAGGTTGAGTTGGTGCACTGATGCTTTTTGGACCGTGGGTGTCGTTTACTGCACTCTGCTGATAATTTACTAAATGGTACCCTTGAGATGAAATGTCTGGATATGTCCTTGTGAAGTACCTAGCCTGTTCCCTGGGAGTAATTACAATTTGGTAGAAATGAAGGAAGTATTATATATTATTGCTCATGTGTTTTTTTTTTTTTCTTAAGTAAGCATTAAGGAAGCAGATAGTTCTGATTCTATCTCATTTAAGGTCTTATTCTCACTAATATATATAATTATATACCTTAATATAATTAAGGATATTGTAGACATAAAAGAATATCTCATATACAATTGATATTGTTTCATATATTGTGCCTTTTGAGATTAATATCCAGCCTTTTGAAAGTCACTTGGGTCCTGATTGAATATAGAGCTAGAATGGCAATTGGCCAACAGAGCAACATCTTCTAAGAAGCTTCTGATTAAAAGACTTGACAAGATTAACCCTAAAAACCTCATTGTTCAAAGATACAGTGTCCTCCTTCACTCTGTATAGCTTGATTTAATTTCTAACTTTTCTAAAAAGTTATACTTCCATATATATGCTTTTTCAAGAGGTAATTTGTATAAAACTCAATATGATAACCATGTATTTCTTTTCTCCATATAACCTAGTAAAAAATAAATATATATGCAAATGTAAGTCTTCCATAAAAATCTAGAAAATTCTCTGTATTGGTTAAATAAGACAATCCCAATCTATAATGACCTGTAAGCATCCTTATGAAGTAGGGTCCATATTTCATGTTTTTCTGCAGAGAATACTTGCAATACTTGGTCATAGAATAGACAAGGATAACATTTTCCTTTCAGGACACCTAGATTTACCCTGAAGGACTGCATGGGGCCATATCATAATTTACTGTGAATTATGTCTTCCTGTCAGTAGGCCTAACTCTCCAACCCTCCAAACCCACATTTTCCTTCTTCCTGGAGACTCTGACCACCCTGGTCCTGGAAAAGATTCCTGTCACTCAATATCAAGAGAATAGAGGAGGCTTATTTTCTTTGTTTTGGAAAAAATTAAAAGACTTTAAGATGTGCTAAGGCAGAGGATATTCAGCTGTGTGTTTTTCAGACCACTTACTGTCCTCTGCGGTGATGAACGGAATCCAAGAGCTATGGGCACTGCCAAATCCATTGGAGGCAACCAACCGAAATTCATACTCAGTGTATGGTTGGAGATCTCTCACTTCATAGTTTAACGATGCAGAAGGATTGGAAAATAGCCTGTATGAGGAATGAAATTCTAAAATTAGGAAGGCTGAGACATTCAAAGAAATTTTAACAAAAGTAAAATCTTATTGTAAAGGATTTTCAGGGGATGTCAATGTTCTCAGTTCTGCAATTTTCTGTCATCATGTGATATCTCTTTTAAAATAAGTAACTATTTGGCTAAGGGTTTGTATAATTCCATTTATGTGAAATGGAAATTTTATTAATATGGAGTAAATTCTAGTCTTGAGACTGATGCCACATGGAATTTGTGGGATAAGTATTATAATTTTGTAGCCATAATTAGGCAGAAGTTTTTGTGGGGTTCTGGTATATGTTTGCTTTTGGCATATAAGGCTGAAGGAATCTTATTTTAAGCCTCTATAAATTAAAAATAGACACTTTGGCAAAGCAAATAATTATCTCCTAGGGTACTGCTTGGGTGTTCGTGTGTGTGTGTTTATTGGATCTTTTAAACGGGGGCCTTTATTTGTTGCAAATGAGAACTGACCTACCTATTGTTACAAGAAAGTTAAGGTAAAGTGAATTAATGGCTAAACTGTATAACCCAGATGACACAAGGATGGACAAGTAGCATGCTCACTCTAGAAACTCGTGGGTGGAGTGGCCAGGCCTCATCTGGAGTTGGTATCTGGGAGAGCCGGGGGCGTTGTTCCGAGCTGGTGTAGACCAGACAACCTGAAGACTGGTTGGAGTGGCAGATGAAAGCCTCGGAGGCAGCACGCCATCTGGAGCTGTCGAAAAACACAGATGAATTAGAGCAGAGAAAACTGTGGAGAACATATGCTGGATGGAATCGAAATGCTCCATATACTGGAAAAACTGTTCCTCGGGATCAACAACAATGTTAAACATGGTCCATTTAATTTAACATTTTCATTCCTGAACTACTGTACTTCCTCATTGTTCATTTCAACACAAGTACATGAATATTTCCATCTTAAAAGCCAGCCCCCAAAGAGCAAGACAAATGAACACACAGCACATCCGCACCTGTACTTCTGGTTCTCTAATTGAAAACATGGAGGGGATTTAGTGAAGCAAATATTAAAATACCTTTTAAAATTTAACTCTGCTCAACAATCAAGCAGCTGAACAGTGAGGGAGTCCAGACCTTTGATTTCTTCCACTGATGTCACCATTGTCTCTTTAATCATACCATGATCACAAAGACAAATATTTTTTCTGAGGAAGGTTTATTAAAAATTTTACTTTTCTGCAATGAAAGTAGCACATCTCTGTCTTAATTCTTATTTATGAAAATGTAAAAACTAACCTTCTTTCTCTATGGGTTGTATACAGTCAATTGCCCCTTCTCACAGTGATGCTGCCTTTATTCAAATATGTTACAAGTTGGGACACACGTTTTCTAGTCTAGTTGAACCTGGCAAATTATTCCTGAATTGAGGATACCAGCTTGATAAAACCTATCAGGGAAATTTATCTGGATAGTTCTAGAAGGCCTAACAGAAATAAGTGAAGCTTATTGTATTAAAAATTAAATTAAAAAACAAACAAGAAGACTCTAGTTATTAATTTTTCCAACAGGTATAACTTGAATGAACCTATCATATCAGAGTGTCTTACAAAATCAAGCACAGCTCAATGCCTTTGGGAAAATCACCAGACAACTCTGAGCTTATGTTTCTTGTCTTTAAAATGGGGGTAACACTTTGCCCTTTCAGGATGGTTGTGAAGATCAAAGAAATGTAAATAAATCACCTTTTTTGAGGTCCTGGTAATTATTAATTGTTAGCTATTGTTATTATTATATTGGACTAGTCTGAACTTCCCGTAGCATAATTTAAGTACTACTACGATGCAATTTGGGGGGACATTCTGATTACTGTAATATAAATTCTTAATAACCAAGGATTACTCAAAGCCATTGCTGAAGGAGCATAAGGAATCAAAATGATGGAAACAACTATCAGGCTTCATTTTTAGCTTCCATTTACACATAACCCGATATGGTGTTTGACTTTTATATACTCTCCAATTTGGGAGAGCTGGCTTATGAACTATGAAGTGAATGAATGACAGTGATGAGAATGGAAGAAGTAGAATCCATGTCTCATCAGTCTGTTGTAAGAGTTCTGAGTTCATCAATAATTCACTAATTTATTCAGTAAACACTTATTGAGCCTCTATTCTGAGCAAAGTAGTGTTCTTTGTATAGAGGGTTAACAACACTGAGTCCAATAGACATGGCCCCTGACCCTACGGAACTTAGGCAAACAGAGGGACCCAGTGATGAACAAACAGAAGCCACAGATCCTACCAGGTGGCACTCAATGCTCAGGTGAAGAGTAAAACACAGTACGTGGTGAGAAAGTCAAAAGGAGTATGGGTTTTAGTTGGCACACAGTAATTCAGATTAGACAGGAGAACCATAGGAAGAAAGTGTCATTAGGTGACATTAGAGCAAAGACCTTAGTGATATAAGTCATGAGAATGTCTGGGGGGATAGGAATGAATCCAGGCAGGGAGCAGTCATGGCAAAGGCAGCGAGGAAGGGAAAGTGCAGACGGTGTGTAAGGAATAGTCGGAAAGGCCAGTGTTGCTGAATCAGACTAAGGAAAGGGAGAGGAGGGGAAGCTGGAGAGAGAGGCAGCCTCTACACCCCTTAGAGCCTTCCTAGGGCAAAGGAGAAAAAGAAAGATATAAGCATCTGAATGCAGAGTCCCAAAGAATAGCAAGGAGAGATAAGAAAGCCTTCCTCAGTGATCAATGCAAAGAAATAGAGGAAAGCAATAGAATGGGAAAGACTAGAGGTCTCTTCAAGGAAACTAGAGATACCAAGGGAATATTTCATGCAAAGATGGGCCCGATAAAGGACAGAAATGGTATGGACCTAACAGAAGCAGAAGATATTAAGAAGAGGTGGCAAGAATACACAGAAGAACTATACAAAAAAGAGTTTCATGACCCAGATAATCACGATGGTGTGATCACTCACCTAGAGCCAGACATCCTGGAATGTGAAGTCAAGTGGGCCTTAGAAAGCATCACTACGAACAAAGCTAGTGGAAGTGATGGAATTCCAGTTGAGTTATCTCACATCCTGAAAAATGATGCTGTGAAAGTGCTGCACTCAATATGCCAGCAAATTTGGAAAACTCAGCAGTGGCCACAGGACTGGAAAAGGTCAGTTTTTCATTCCAATCCCAAAGAAAGGCAATGCCAAAGAATGCTCAAACTACTGCACAATTGCACTCATCTCACATGCTAGTAAAATAATGCTCAAAATTCTGCAAGCCAGGCTTCAGTAATACGTGAACTGTGAACTTTCAGATGTTCAAACTGGTTTTAGAAAAGGCAGAGGAACCAGAGATCAAATTGCCAACATCTGCTCGATTGTCAAAAAAGCAAGAGAGTTCCAAAAAAAAATCTATTTCTGCTTTATTGACTATGCCAAAGCCTTTGACTGTGTGGATCACAATCAACTGTGGAAAATTTTGAAAGAGATGGGAATACCAGACCACCTGATCTGTCTCTTGAGAAACCTGTATGCAGATCAGGAGGCAACAGATAGAACTGGACATGGAACAACAGACTGGCTCCAAATAGGAAAAGGAGTACGTCAAGGCTATATATTGTCACCCTGCTTATTTAACTTCTATGCAGAGTACATCATGAGAAACGCTGGGCTGGAAGAAGCACAAGCTGGAATCATGATTGCTGGGAGAAATGTCAAGAACCTCAGATATGCAGATGACACCACCCTTATGGCAGAAAGTGAAGAGGAACTAAAAAGCCTCTTGATGAAAGTGAAAGAGGAGAACGAAAAAGTAGACTTAAAGCTCAACATTCAGAAAACTAAAATCATGGCATCTGGTCCCATCACTTCATGGCAGATAGATAGGGAAACAGTAGAAACTGTCAGACTTTATTTTTTAGGGCTCAAAAATCACTGCAGATGGTGATTGCACCCATGAAATTAAAAGACACTTACTCCTTGGAAGCAAAGTTATGACCAACCTAGATAGCATGTTCAAAAGCAGAGACATTACTTTACAACAAAGGTCCATCTAGTCAAGGCTATGGTTTTTCCAGTGGTCATGTATGGATGTGAGAGTTGGACTGTGAAGAAAGCTGAGCACCAAAGAATTGATGCTTTTGAACTGTGGTGTTGCAGAAGACTCTTGAGAGTCCCTTGGACTGCAAGGAAATCCAACCAGTCCATCTTAAAGGAGATCAGTCCTGAGTGTTCATTTCAAGGACTGATGTTGAAGCTGAAACCCCAATACTTTGGCCACCTCATGCACAGAGTTGACTCATTGGAAAAGACCCTGATGCTGGTAGGGACTGGGTGCAGGAGGAGAAGGGGACGACAGAGCATGAATTGGCTGGATGGCATCACCGACTTGATGGACATAAGTTTGAGTGAACTCCGGGAGTTGGTGATGGACAGGGAGGCCTGGCGTTCTGTGATTCATGGGGTCACAAAGAAGCGGACGCGACTGAGCAACTGAACTGAACTGAACTGAGGGCCACACCTTAGAAGTCACAGTAAGGACTTTGGATTCCATTGTAAATAGGGTTGGGAGCTAAGACAGGGTTTTTCATCAAGGAAAATCCTGATTCTAAACAAATAAAGGCCATTCTATGCTAAGCAAGTGAGGTGTGGGGGCAAGGCTGGAAACAGGGAGGTTACCCACTGCAGTCATCCAGAGCTAGCAGATGACAGCAGATTAGGTTCAAATGCCAGCAGTCAAGGTGGTGGCATATTTTACGGATCAGTTGAGTGTGGCATGTGCTGCTAGTAGACAATAAAGGTGTGAAAAATGATGCTATGTGTTTGGTCCAAGAATCCAGGTGAATGGCACCTTAGAGGAGAAATGAGATGTGGTGGAGATTCAAGAGTTCTTTTGTCTGTGCAACATTTTAGAAGTTTACTTCGTAACTTCAGCACTATACCAAGAATGAAGTCACTGACATGAGTCTAGATAGGAATTGTGGATCAATGTCTATGTGGTATTCCACAGCTGAGACTTGAAATCAACAAGGGGTTGAGTTCTAATAGAGCGAGTGGAGAAGAGATCTGAGCACTGAGGCTTGGGATGCACCAAAATCTTGAGGGGGGGTAGGTGGGCCTCTTCAATAAAGGAGATTTACTTACAGGAGGGATCAGTAAAATAAGGGAGAAGTTAAGAGAAAGTGCACCCTGGGAGCCAAGTAGAGACAGTGTCTCTGAAAGGAAGGACGGATCGACTCTGTCAAATGCACTGAGTTTAAGAAAGGAAAAGACTAAGAATTAAGCTTTGGTTTGGCCAATTGGACATGACCTTGCTAAGAACAAGCATAGGGCAGTGGTGGGTGTGGTAGTCTGAGCGGGGAAAACTGAGATGAGAATGAGCTGATACAATGAGCCTAGAAGACTTCTGCAGGATTGTGTTCTAAAGGGAGAAGAAAATGGGGGCAAACTTAGAGAAGCTTCTGGTATCAGGGGAAGGTTTTCTAAATACTGGAAGAAGTTGCAGCATTTACATGCTTCGTGGGATGACCCAGAAGAGATCGAGGGAGATGATAATATAGGCAAAAGAAGAATAATTAATCACCAGGTCCTTGTGTGTTAGTCAGAGAAATACGAAACAGGGTATATGACAAGTGAGTTGAGAGCCAGTGGACATGGGCTGTGGAAAAGAGCAAGGACATCCCACCACTGTGCAGAAGTGAACAAAGACCCAGAGATCTGTAGATCTGGTGATGGGAACACAGCAAAGATCTCTTCTGAGGGTGTCCATTTTCCAGGGAGCAAAATAAAAGCAAATGCATCCACCCAGTGCCAAAGTATGAAGATGAACTGGGTGCTTGAACAGAGGGGAAACAATGGTATGAAGTAGTTTTTTCAGGCGTGGAAAGGGGACATACCTGGGAAATTTAAGAAGATGGCTGGCTGTCCACAGCCAGATACTCAGTAACTCTAAATCTTTGGCTTGAGGGACATTTGTTGTTAAAGACTTTTAAAGTGATATTTTATCTTTGAACACAGTTATAATAGTGATGATTTCTTATTTTATATATATTCTTTCACTGATGTATAAAAATGCACACATATCAAAAGAGCTTGGGCATAAAATATTGTGCAGATTTCATATAATGTATAACATAAAACCACACCCCTCGTTTGGTTGTTTTCTGGTCTAATTTTTCTGTCAAGGAGAATAATATCTCTGACGATTCAAATTCTGAAGAAAACAATTCTGATAAGTCATCAGCATGAACAATTATCAGAGTTTTAAATATTTACACCAAAACATCCTTCAAGTGTTAGGAACTGCTTTACAGTGCTGTCAGGGAAGGAAAAAATGTCCAGAAGATGCTCCATAATAATAATAATAATAATATATCGTGGATTCTCTTTTGAGTGATAACAAGAAAATGTGCTCCATTAAATTGGTGACACTGATTATACAGAATCCCCAAATATTTCCTAAAAAAGTGATCATCTTGAATTATTGATATAGAACTATTCATTCTACCTGCTTTCAGTAACACTGAGTGCTGGAAACCTTTTTTCTCCTCTGGTTAACCCCTTTTATCCTAGGCCTATTCCTCTGAGGGTCCTTAGCATCAAAGCAATAACTGGGAACCAGCCATAATTCCATTCCTGGTTTCTTAACACAAGAGCCGTGTATCTATCAGCTTGATATATTGTCTCCAAGATGCTATGTTGCTCAAAAAGCTTCTCTCAAGTTTAATATGACCCTCACGAGGCAAGCACTCCACAGACAACCTCCTGAATCAACACATCTTGTCCAGTAAATACTAATTCTGCACGGCAACTGGATAAAAGAGCTAGCCCAATCTATAAATTCAAGCAAGAGCGTTCTTAGTAAAATTTCAAATTCAACCTCTTTTGGAAGGCAAAATGCATACAGAACATGAAGCAATAAATTAAATCACAGACTGGTCTAGCTTAGTTGGTATAATCTTTTGAATGTCTGATTTTATTAAACTTTTAAATGATATACATGTGCAAAGGTCCCCTTTAACAAACAAAATGCCCCAAACATTTGCTCCATACAGATTTACAGAACTCTTGAGGAGGAGCTCTGAAAAGCAGAACCAGAAGCTTTATTTTCACGTGGCCAGCGACTGCCAAAGTTATAGTGACCCACCCAAAGAGGAACCTGTGGGGAGGAAACAAATACAATGGGCTTCGCAGGTGCACCAATATTTCAGGATAGTCCACCGACTGGTTACCACTACAGTGTGACTTTGGGGTGTATGTGTACACATTTCAAAATGCTGGAAATACAAATTCTACATTAAGACATCAAAGAAGTCTACAGTATTTGGTATTAAATTCAAACCTGTAATAAAAGATACTGAATGTCACTCTGCACACGGTTCTCTGCTGAGAGCAGGGAAAGGCAGAATAAATAGAAAGGGAGTTTAGAGCACCAAATACTTACGTAAAAGAAAGACATGACTCAAATAGCACAGAATGTGCATAGAGCCTAAAAGAGGTGTAACTGCTTTAGGAGCTTTAGAATTAGAAGTTCACAACCAAATATGGCTCTGGACCTTGGGTTTCAGAGGAACAGACACGGTCACAGGGCTTTGTTAGGCAGTCACGTGGAGCCATTTCATCCTCAGGCTAATTCCAGGGCCCAAGACTTGTACCATCTCTGCCCAAGCTCACTCCAAGCAGATGTCATGCTTCCTAGTGGTTTCACTTGAAATCTGACTTCATCCCAGCCCAAACTACTTTCTGATTTCAAAGAGCTGATTGTTGGCATCCTCATTTAGGTCTCCCTGTTAGCAGGAGGGAAACCATGGCCTTTCATCTCTATGCATCCTGTTGCATTGCTGAATAGCCTGGCACATAGTCAAAATCCTCAGAGTACACATTTTCCTCTCATTTTCTGAAATAGCTACATATGAGCAAGGATTTTAAATTCTAGTTTCCAGAATGGAAAATTAAAGTTCAGACACATCTATTGAGTCGTTGAGTCATAAACAAATTGAAAACAGAAGGCAGGACTCCATTTCCAGTCACTAAACCATATGTCATTAAAAAAGATATTAATTATGAGGAATATGCAGATGTGCTAACAAATGGACAGTCAACCTTGAGCCCAAGGATGTACAAATAGAGCAGCATTAAACAGTGACAAGTAGGTTAAAACAGATTTAATGTTCGCCAAAGAGTCTCTCATAAGAGCTAACTTTTGGAACACATACTGTGTGCCAGGCTCTTTAACACAATTATTTCTAATCCTTGGAATTACACGATGAAATTGTAGCATTATCTCTCTAAAGTATAGATAAAGCATCTGAGGCTCACAGGTTTCATATTTTATCTCAAATCACAAAACTGGTTACTGGCAGTTTCCTGGTGAGGATTTAAACAGGGACTGGTTAAGTTCAAGGACAGTGCTCTTAATTTTACACCACAAAACAGCCTGTTCTAGTAGGTGATTTATAATAGAGAATAAATATTAAACACATAAAGTAAATATGAAAGAAAACCATTTACAATATTAAATAGATTAGTTTTTGTAAAGATCGGATTTACTTTCTGTCCAAGTCATATTCTTAAACAATACTTTTCTGGTCTTCTTTATCACAGCATCTCCTTATTACCTACAAGGAACCTCACACAGAACTACTAGTACGAATCTGCTAGTTCTCAAAAATGAGTTAAAGCCAGAAATTCAGTAAAATGCAACACAGAGAGGTCTTTACATTAGTACAAGAAATAAAATTTCAAATATTATCTACAGGTATGTCATGGGAGTGACCACAGAATAGTCAACGCATTTTACATTTGGAGGACAGCTAACTATGAAGTCTAACTTTCTAGTAAATAAAGGATTCTTGCCTAAAATATCCCAGAAAAGTGGTATTCAAGTGCGCATCTATTCATTACCAGTTATAGGAAAATAGTTGCTTCCTAAGTTGCTCTTGTTGGTTAGCTGTTTCTGAGATAGGGAGCCTGCGTGTTCAGTCACGTCAAACTCTCTGCAACCTCGTGGACAGTAGCCCGCCAGTAATCCTCTAACCATGGGATTCTCCAGGCAAGAATGCTGGAGTGCATTGCCATTTCATCTTCTAGGGGATCTTCCTGAGCCAGGGATTGAACCCACGCCTTTTGTGTACCCTGCATTGGTAGGTGGGTTGTTTTTTTTTTTTTACTACTTTACTAGTGCCACCTGGGAAGACCCTGAGGTAGAGCTAAAAACATATTATTTCTACAAAACTTATGGTGAATATACTCTTTTGTCTATATCAGGACCTTCTGAGAATAAAACAGGGTACTATAAATAACCAACATGGATGCACTGAGCTGGAGCAGGCTTGAATCGGGGACAACCCTGGGCAATGCGTACATGTGGTTGCTCCTGCTAATGGCTCTGAACTCTTTGGGACCTTCTCTATGAGTCCCTGAGAAAAAGCTGGTATTCAGGACAGAACTTCAGGCATTTTTAACCAGTAGTCCTCTTTTCCCCCATAGTACACCAAAGTAATGGTAATATAAACTATTTGAGAACAGAGATCTGTTTTTCATTTTTGTTGGTAAACTTTAGAGCGCTTAACAAATCTTCAGAACTCAGTCTGTCTGCCCGTCTGTGTGTGCTCAGTCACGTCTGACTCTTTCAACCCCATGGACTGTAGCTCTCGGGGCTCCTTTGTCCCTGGAATTTTCCAGGAAGGAATACTGGAGCAGGTTGCCACTTATTGCTCACCAAAAATGATTAAAGAAAATGATTAGTTCTTGCAGAACTAAACAGTGACCCCCTTTAAAAGCATGTATTTTTCTAACTATAAAATATGTTCATGATAGAAAATTTGAAAATCACCAAACAAAGAAAATGACACTATCCAAACTGACACTACCCAGAAATGGCCATTTTTATACTATTCAAGATTCCTGTCTTTCTTCTTATTCCACATATAATTAAAAAGCATTATGCTCAATATTTCTAATATGTTATTTTGTAAAATTTGTTTTATAATATATAGTGAAAATTTCTATGCCATTAAATAGTTTTAGTAACATAATGTTTCAAAATAACTGCAGATTTCTACAAACGTAGAACATTCATTTAAAGCTGGTGTTGATGTAGAACAACATCATTTTTTATATTATAAATAATAGTCCAAGTATCCTAATAAATGCACCTTGAGTTTTGCTTTTCAGAATTATTGTGTCAATAGGGACGAACAGTACTACCATTTCAGATATAAGCTGACAAACTGCTTTCCAGAAACTTGTATTTATTTACTCCTGTAGTAATGGACTGTGAAGAATGCTGAGTGCTGAAGAATTGATGCTTTTGTACTGTGGTGTTAGAGAAGACTCTTGAGAGTCCCTTGGACTGCAAGGAGATCCAACCAGTCCATCCTAAAGGAGATCAGTCTTGGGTGTTCTTTGGCAGGACTGANGAACATTCTTTGGCATTGCCTTTCTTTGGGATTGGAATGAAAACTGACATTTTCCAGTCCTGTGGCCATAAATAAGTTAAAACTTTTTTTAAGGAGAAAGAGACAAAAGACACAAAAAAGAAATGATTCTATTTTCCCTCCACTTTTTATGAGTAGTTCTTTTCCCTCCCCCAGCTTCATCAAGGTATAACTGACAAGTAAAACTGTATATTTAAAGTGTAATGATGTGATGATTTCATAGATATATACATTGTAAAGTGATTATCACAAAAGAGTTAATTAACACACCCATCACCTCACAGTTACCTTTTGTGTGTGTATGTGATGAAAACATTTTAGTAACCAAGAAATATTTCTAATATAAGGGATTGGGAGTGCTGAGGGAGGAGGCGGGGGGAAAAGCTGACATTTTATGTATGGTAGTGGGGGAGACTGTATTTCAGCAGGGATTTGCAAACAGCTGGGGGACACACATCTCAGGTAGCCCCAAAATAAGGGCAAGCCGGGCCTGAGCCTTGAAGGCATTGTGGCTTGAGCCCAAGAATCAAGGCAGAAGCTGGTAGGAAATGAATGCATTCAGTAACAGAGGTTGGCGGAGAGAGGGAGAAAGAGGGATGGCAAGCCTGAATTAAAACTAAATTTCAGGTCAGAATGACTATCTGAGATTTCACTGCATTCATCTGACCTTATAGCCAGAACATGAATTTTAAAAGTGCTGAGTATTATAATGTTTTTACAGTTCCTTCTGATTGCTCTAAGTGCCAAGCTGGGACTCAAACATGAGTATTTTGGTTTGAAACTCTATCCGTTTTCCTGTTTCCCATGCCGCCTCCTGAGAACCCACTTTCATGGTTCATGGATAGTGCCTTCTTGCTGTGTCTTCACATGGTGGAAGGGGGCAGAGGGGCTCTTTTAGACCTCTTTTACAAGGGTATGATCTCATTTTTGAGGCCTTCCAAGATCCCACCTCCTAATACCATCACATTGGGTGTAATGTTGCAACATACAGATTTGGGGAAGTCACAAATATTCAGACCATAGCAGATAAGCCACTTGCACAAGAGCATACAGCTAATAAGTGGTTAAACTGCCGTTTGAATCTAGCAACCTGTCTCCAAAACCCAAACTCCTGTCACTTTAAGCAATGCCTTTTGAAGTGACTGTGTAACCCAGAACCTTGCCCCTCCTCACAGGCACAGAGAGGGTGTTGCCTCCTTTTCCTACCTCTTCCCCATCTGTTGTCCCCAGGCATCCAAATAACCAGCTTTGAATGTGGACACTGCTTTGCAGAGTCAGAAATCTTATAGCTAGGAGGTTTTAAATGAAGACGTTTTTGAAGCTTATTTATTTTTGAAAAAAATTATTGTCATTCTAATCTTGAGGATGCTTATTTGGGGGTAGAGATTTGGAAAAATAGCCTTTTTTAAGTCTGTTTCAGATTCTCAGATTTTTAAAATAGTTACCTCTCTTGTCAAGGCAACTTTAGCTCTGAAAGCTCCAAGAAAGGTCTCCAGAGAAAAATAGCAAAACAAGATGTATAGCAAGGGCTGCAGGTTTTATGGATCCAAGTTAAAGAAATGATGACATTTTCTCAAGGTTGTCACTGGGGTTATAGAGACGTATTTAGGACAAAAGCCTTGACTAAAAAGCATGTACATAAAATAAAAATTTTGTTAAAAATTATATCATTTACTTCTCAACCCAGGGATGAAATAATGGAATACCTTGTTGAATAAAATCCAAAGATGATATAACATTTACTTTTGGTCTCTCACTGACTCATTTGGACCTACATTTCTGAGGGAAACCTAAAACCCCACCAGAACATTTTATCAGTGTAAGATTACCTCAGTCAAAATTGGTGCAAATATTTGTCAAAAGTAATACAGAACCCAATTGGCAGAGCTCACCCTGGGTCTAGTTATCGTTCTTTATGAAATGAAAAACTAACCTCATGTTCACTAAGAATGCTTTAATTAGAATGGAAAGGAAGCAGGAATATTCCCAACTACAGTTTATAATAAGAATAATACAGAAAGGGGTGGCAGGGGTGAGGCAAGGGCACCAGAATAAAAAGACTCCATTGAATACTAATTGCTGTTGACCATTTTGAGAAATAGAAGATTCCACCTCACATTAGCATACACAGGACCAAAGCAACATACCTCTACCTTCATTTCCCTTTGTGCTTAAGAGTTAAGAGTGGCCTAAAATTACTCTGCAAGACAGTTTCAGTGAATTTGTGAACCAGGAAACAGACAGACAGAAGTTATCCTCTGCTAATTTTGAAATACTCCAAAGCTGGGAATGCTGTAGTTCATTGTAGTTCATTCAGAGAAAAATATAGACTTTGAATTTCATTAGACATATTATTTGTTCTGGTAGGAGTGGAACTGTCACTTTGTCCGACTAATTAGGGGCCCTAAAGTTGGTGGTCATACTGTCCAGAAGAAATTTTTTTTTTTTTTTTTGGTTACTTCTCAAGCTACCAACCAGAGCATTTCTTTCTCCTTGCAGAGATATCCTAGATTCAGAGACTCTATTTAAACTTTTGCTTTTGACATTTGAGTTCATCTTAGTATTCCTAATAGTATTACCTAGTCTTTCTATTATTTTGAAAACCATGATATTCACCCAAATTAGTTCCCAGGCAGCATAGATTAAATCCTTTTTCCTTGAGAATCTGATTATTTGAGCCCATTAATATAGAATATATCTTCAAATGGAAAAAATAATTTAAAGTACACACAGATATATTAGTGGACTAAGTCTATTTTTAGTTAAAATATTACTCACTTTATTTTAAATAACTCTCTAAAAAAGTTCCCCTTTATAAAATTAAATTAGATACACTTAGCAAGGTTAATAAGCAATTTAGCAATGAGTAAATTCAATCTAGGTCAAAGCCACTTTCTTTAGAAAACGTGCACCAAACGTTCCTTTATTGAGTGTCTAAGAACCATAGAACAAAGAAAGAAAAAACTTAGGTAATTAAACTACTATATTTAAGAATCAGACTCTTTCTTGGTACTACTGAACCTACTTGTTCTTGTGGGACAGAATCAAGAACCAAGAAATAAAGGAATCGTTGATTAACTGACAAAATTTTAGTCATTTAATGATCAAAAAACCAGAGAGGGTTGGTTATAAAAGTCATCTTAACAATGGAATTGGATCTAATATCCATGTTGATTAATTGCTTAAGTAATAATCATATCTAGCCTTAAGCTTAAGACACTCAGATTATATATTGGTATCTCTTGCCTAAGTCATTAATTTATCATTCTCTACTACTGAAAATAAAACAATAGTCATCAGAGGAATAAAAAGTGCTTCAAAAGATCTAAGAACAGATTTCAGCTCTTAAACAGTAGAATTAGAACCCAGAATTAGAAAAAATAGAATGATGCTCATTTGACAAAAATCATGATTTATAACTATGTAATTTAGTTTATGAGAAAAAAAATTCTGTAATCAGACTATTAGTGAGTTCTTTGTTTCAAGTAATTTAGCCACTGTGCATGTGCTATACTTAGTTGCTCAGCCATATCCAACTCTTTGCGACCCCATGGACTTTAGCCAGCCAGATTCCTCTGTCCGTGGGGATTCTCCACGCAAGAATATTGGAGTGGGTTGCCATGCCTTCCACCGGGGGAATCTTCCCAACCCAGGGATCAAACCCAGGTCTCCTGCATTGCAGGAGGATTCTTTACTGCTTGAGCCACCAGGGAAGCCCAATTTTGCCACACAAGTACTAATTGTGTAGCACTGGTATCAGAAGTATACGGAATTAATACCAAGGAATTTTGTCAGTTTTATGAACCTGGGAAATTCAGAAGTAGAAAATACATGTATTAATATTAATAACCTTACTTTAATGTGTATGTAGAACACATTACAATACCTCCTTTTGAAGACTAGCATGGAAATCAAAACATAGCTTTGCCAGGAAGAAGAAAGCATAGATCACCCCAATCCCCAAGAATCTTTAATTAGTAATTTCAAAAATGATTATCGAGTACATCCATAAACACGACAGGATCTTCATCTTAAAAATTTAATCCAAATGCTTCCTGTACTTCAGAAATCAGTAGCCATTAAAAAGCAAGACACTAGTCTGTTACTATCCAATCTTGTCATATATGTTAGGAGGCTATACCTTTGCAAATAATACACAATTATTATGTGACCAGCACTGTGCTATGTTCTTTGCATTCTTTTATCAGACATAATTTCCTCAGTGTCAAACTCATGAGGTACTTACTACCATTTCTTCCACTTTATGGAAAGAAAAGAAAGGGGCAAAATATGTATGATTGTATAACTTAATTTCTTAATTTTAGCTCATTCTGATTGATTTTAATATCCATGATCTTAATCATGAGGGTAATTTGCTTGAGCGCCTGTATACATGTGTGCATGTGTTAATCCCTCAGTCGTGTCCAACTCTTTGTGACCCCATGGACTGGAGACTGCCAGGCTCCTCTGTCCATAGGATTCTCCAGGCAGGAATACTGGAGTGGGTTGCCATTTCCTTCTCCAGGGGATCTTCCTGACCCAGGGAACAAACCCAGGTCTTCTGCATTGCAGACATTTTCTTTACCATCTGAGCCACCAGGGAAGCCCATTGGAGTTACATAGAAACAGTAGAGATAAAGAATATGGAACTTTTGCTGTACCATTCTTATCCTGTGTATAGTTTATGTGTTCCTCAAGTAACATCTAATCCCGTATCTTCTCAGGAGGTAAAATTTGGCAAATATTATTTTTTTTCCCTAAGCAAGAAAGATTGACAAAAAGATAAAAATTAAGATCAGATTATCCATAATGTTTCACTGGTTCTAAAGTTAAGCTATTCTGAGAAAATTTCTCCCATATATTTAAATCTTGGAGATTTCAGAAGAGCTTGCATCCATTCAGTGGTTCTACTATAAGGACTGTGTTTGGCCATATCACCATCAGAGAGAATAGCAGAAATTACTGTATGTTTTATTAAAAGCCTATTTTTGTCTCTCTCTCTCTTTTTAATCTTAAACTCTAATTTAGTTGCTGTTCCCTTAGGTACAAAGTACACAGTTCATAATTCATTTGATATAAAATGTCAGTTTAGATTCTTGTCTGTCTTTGATACAGGAGAAAAAACATGTACATTTCAATTTCTTCAATGCCAGAAATACCCGTAACAACCCCCCACTGTGTGTCTCAAAGACCTTTGTGTTAAATTAAACATCAAGATTCCAAAACTGTGGGGAAGGATATTGCCAAGACACAGAGTACAAATACATGAGACAGAGGGAGACAGCTAATGCCTCTCCTACCAGTGGAGTGATATCTCCCAGGGAGCATCTTTGATCCTCAAATTAGTCCTCACTTATAATTTAATATACCACAACCAGTCTGCTGTTTCCTTCCATGCAGCTTTCAGAGGCAATGGTTGGGATCATCAAGGAAAATCAACATTTCAATGTTTGGGGCTGGTTTAATTTTCAACCCAATTAGTAATAGTTTATGTGTATTTTGTGCTCTTTATGTATGACAATTTCCATTCTTTTAACAAATAGTCTACACCAGCTGATCTTCCCAGGGCATGCACACACACACACATCCTTTCTCCCTTAAGCGAAATCCCCTGAGGATGGTTACATGATGACAAAAGTCCTTAGATGAGCAAACGGAAGCCTAAGGAAGAGATAACTTTTCTGGGGGTCACATGATCAATAAATGAAAACACTGGGGTAGGTGGGCGGTGGTAAAGTTCAAAGTCATATAGTTTGACAGACCTGCAGTCGGTGTGCTTAACAAATGCACAGTTTAAGACACATGCTTCCTTGATGAGAAAGTCAAATGTGAATGAGATTCAAGTCTTTTCTTGTGGATATACCTTCAACCTCAGACTTTCATGAGGAAAGTGTTGCTCCTTTCTGATGGCCAAGAAGACACATAAGGTCCTTCCTGTGGCCATGCCGTGGAACGAGTCCCCTAAATGCTCATGCAGTTCACAAAATTAACATATTTACATTATTAGATAAGACTCTCTTTACAAGAATGCAAGTTATGTATAATAAGAAGATCACATCTGTTCCTTTCCCTTGATATATAAAGGGCATTAATACAAGAAATTCAACTTTAAAATGGGCCCAAAGAGAGGACCACTTAGTAATTAGCAATAATGATACCACTTTTCCACACTAATGCTTGGGGTAGATGTATCTGCACAAGTTCTGCACAAAAGTCTCTGCAATAGCAATTCAAATATGAAAAATTAAATTTTCTACTATAAACCAGAGAAAGAAGTATACATTATAACTCATCACTTGAAAGCTAAAAACAGAAAAAATTTTGTTTTTCAGAAAATTTAAGTGAGTCTTTTCTCCTAAATAGATTAATACGAGGTTACTTTAACATTCTCTTCTGCTAACTAGAGTTTATGTTAGATATAAATTCATGGGGGAGTATGAGAGAATTTGGCCAAAATACTTGATGGGAACGTAAGTGTTTATACCCACACATTGAGAAAGAAAGCTCTCTACCTGGTCACCTTTGTAATATTGCTTCTGCTGAGTGCTTCGTTGTAAGGCTATAAACATATCTGTTTTAACTGAATTTTCTCATTAGACTATAAACTTTAAGAGTGTGTGTCTCAAAGCTGAGAATAACTCTTTAGTTTATTTGGCAACAAGTTTTGAATACCTGATATTTCAACCAAATGAGACTGCTGAAATTGTATTTGGCATCACTGTACCAAGCCATATCTTCAGAATCCTGTTGACTACTGGAGTCTGGGAGTCTGTGCTACCTCAACCAAGAGAGGATAAGAGTGTCAGTGGAAGATGTTTCAGATGAACAAGAATGCAGTGGCTCAGAATCAGGTTTCTGTAGCTAGTCTCTAGGTTTGAATATGCTCCCTGCCATTTATTTACTAGTTCTCTGAACACCACAAAACTAGTTGCAAGACCATTCCCTTTCCTCAACTTCCTAATGCGTAAATAGGGATAACAGTAGTCCTTTCCTTATACAGTTTTTGAGAAATAAATGAGTTAATATATGTAAAACAACACCTGCATCCATAAAGTACTATCTGAATAGTCTCTACTGCAAAAAAATGACTTTTATCACATAAAAGGTGACATGATCTTAATTGTTCTCTAGTCACATGGGAAACAACTTCAGCCAACTTTGTGAAGCTGTTATTTGTGAACTCTTGGAAGGAAAAATCTTTTAAGTATAAGTTCTCAATAGCCAGCAAACCGTGGCTTCTGAGATAAGGATGTCACTGACTTGAGGAAACACTTAAAAATCCCACAGAGGAGGTGTAGCCACTCAGTTCAGTTGCTCAGTTGTGTCTGACTCTTTGCAACCCCATGGACTGCAGCAAGCCAGGTTTCCCTGTCCATCAACAACTCAGGGAGTTTACTCAAACTCATGTCCATTGAGTCGGTGATGCCATCCAGATATCTCATCCTCTGTCATCCGCTTCTCACACCTTCAATCTTTCCCCCAATCGGGGAATCAGGTGGCCAAAGTACTGCAGTTGCAGTTTCAGCTTCAGCATCAGTCCTTCCAAAGAATATTTAGGACTGATTTTCTTTAGGATTGACTGGTTTGATCTCCTTGCAATCCAAGAGACTCGCCAGAGTCTTCTCCACACCATAGTTCAAAAGCATCAGTTCTTCGGTGCTTATCTTTCTTTACAGTCCAACTCTCACAACCATACATGACTACTGGAAAAACCATAGCTTTGACTAGACAAACCTTTCTTGGCAAAGTAATGTCTCTACTCTTTAATATGTTGTCTAGGGTGATCATAGATTTTCTTCCAAGGAGTAAGCATCTTTTAATTTCATGGCTGCAGTCACCATTTGCAGTGATTTTGGAGCCCAAGAAAATATAGTCTGTCACTGTTTCCATTGTATCCCCATCTATTTCTCATGAAATGATGGGACCAGATGCCATGATCTCAGTTTTCTGAATGTTGAGTTTTAAGCCAACTTTTTCACTCTCCTTGTTCACTTTCATCAAGAGGCTTTTTAGTTCCTCTTCACTTTCTGCCATAAGGGTGGTGTCATCTGCATATATAAGGTTATTGATATTTCTCCTGGCAATCTTGATTCCAGCCTGTGCTTCATCCAGCCCACCATTTGTCGTGATATACTCTGCATATAAGTCAAATAAGCAGCATGACAATATACCTTTCTTGATCTACTTCTTTCCTGATTTGGAACAAGTCTGTTGTTCCATGTCCAGGTCTAACTGTTGCTTCCTGACCTGCATAGATTTTTCAGGACACAGGTCAGGTGGTCTGGTATTTCTATCTCTTTAAGAATTTTCCACAGCTTGTTGTGTTCCACACAGTCAAAGGCTTTGGCATAGTCAATAAAGCAGTAGTAGATGATTTTCAGGAACTCTGTTGCTTTTTTTGATGATCCAAAGCATGTTGGCAATTCGATTTCTGGTTCCTCTGCCTTTTCTAAATTTAGCTTGAACATGTGAAAGTTCAGGGTTCACTGGCTGTTGAAGCCTGGCTTGGAGAATTTTGAGCACTACTTTACTAGCATGTGAGTGAGTGCAATTGTGCAGTAGTTTGAGCGTTCTTTGGCATTGCCTTCCTTTGGGATTGGCATGAAAACTGACCTTTTCCATTCCTGTGGCCACTGCTGAGTTTTCCAAATTTGCTGGCATATTGAGTGCATCACTTTCACAGCATCATCTTTCAGGATTTGAAACAGCTCAACTGGAATTCCATCACCTCCACTAGCTTTGTTAGTAGTGATGCTTCCTAAGGCCCACTTGACTTCACATTCCAGGATCTCTGGCTCTAAGTGAATAATTATACTATCATGATTATCTGGGTCATGAAGATCTTTTTTGTATAGTTTTTCTGTGTATTCTTGCCACCTCTTCTTTACTTCTTCTGCTTCTGTTAGGTCCATACCATTTCTGTCCTTTATTGTGCCCATCTTTGCATGAAATGTTCCCTTCATATCTCTAACTTTCTTGAAGAGATCTGTAGTCTTTTCCATTCTATTGTTTTCCTCTATTTATTTGCATTGATCACTGAGGAAGGCTTTCCTATCTCTCCTTGCTATTCTTTGGAACTCTGCATTCAAATGAGTATATCTTTACTCCTTTGCCTTTCACTTCTGTTCTTTTTACAGTATTTGTAGGGCCTCCTCAGACAACCATTTTGGCTTTTTGCATTTCTCTTCCTTGGGGAAGGTCTTGATCCCTGCCTCCTCTACAATGTCACAATCCTCCGTCCATAGTTCTTCAGGTACTCTGTCTAACAGATCTAGTCCCTTGGGATTTGATTTAGGTCATACCTGCATGGCCTATTGGTTTTCCCTACTTTCTTCACTTTAAGTCTCAGTTTGGCAATAAGGTGTCCATGATCTGAGCCACAGTCAGCTCCTGGTCTTGTTTTTGCTGAATGTATAGAGCTTCTCCATCTTTGGATGCAAAGAAAAGAATCAATCTGATTTTGGTATTGACCATCTGGTGATGTCCATGTGTAGATTTTCTCTTTTATTTTTGGAAAACGGTGTTTGCTATGACTAGTGCTTTCTCTTGGCACAGCTCTATTAGTCTTTGCTGTACTTCATTCTGTACTCCAAGTCCAAATTTGCCTGTTACTCCAAGTGTTTCTTGACTTCCTAGTTTTGCATTCCAGTCCCCTATAATGAAAAAGACATCTTTTGGGGGTGTTAGTTCTAGAAGGTCATGTAGGTCTTCATAGAATCTTTCAACTTCAGCTTCTTCAGTGTTACTGGTTGGGGCATAGACTTGGATTACTGGAANTTGTGCTTTACCACTTTTCACTGCATGAACTTTGTTTTCAGTGGGCTGGAATATACAGCCCCGTTGGTTCAGCCTCAAGAATCAAGCTAGAAAATGCTACAGTGATAAGCATTTCCTATCACAGGTGACCACTCCTGTCTGGTCGGCCTCAGCGCTGACCTGATTTGTGAGTATAAATGGATGGTGCTGGTCGGCTTAAGATTCTATGTTCTGGAACCACAACTCCCATGACTCCTCCTCCAGGCACTGTGAACTTAGAGTCCCTTTCGTCTACCTTCTTTAGCTTTGGTCTGTGCCATTGAGCTTTAACCAGTTGTTCAGTCATGAAGTCATGTCTGACTCTTTGTGACCACATGGACTGTGGCTTTATCTGGGGATTGCACTAAAGTCTTTGCACCACGAAACTGTCTATACCTGTGTTCCAGAACTCACCCATGTCAAAATAGCCTGGGAGTACTTCACACACCTGAGTTCTAAGACCTACTAAAGGAGAATGCCAGAGCGTATGGGGAATCACATGGTGATTCTTCTTCAGCATGCATAATTACTGGTTTTAGGATTCTTTAACCCATGTTCAAGGTGGTCTTAATGTAATGACCAAAATTCACTTCCTTTGCTTGAAAAAATTATCAAGCCACATTTGGCATCCTTATGAACGATGCATTTAGATTCTAGCTTTGGGTTGCAAAATGTTGATTAGTGAAACAATGCATCTTTAGAAAGTGTAAAGTTAACTTGCAAACTAGACTGNTGACCAAAATTCACTTCCTTTGCTTGAAAAAATTATCAAGCCACATTTGGCATCCTTATGAACGATGCATTTAGATTCTAGCTTTGGGTTGCAAAATGTTGATTAGTGAAACAATGCATCTTTAGAAAGTGTAAAGTTAACTTGCAAACTAGACTGTCTTTACAGACTACAAAATCTAGAACAGTTATGGTATAAGTAAGTTTAAAATATGAATAAAAACAATTTTTAAATGAATAAAAAATTTAAAAAGGAAAAAGAAAAGCTATATTATGCAAACAACAACCTTAAGAGAATTGGCTATACTAATATCAGATAAAGCAGACTGTTAGACAAAAAGCATTATGAGCAATGAAGAGACATTTAAAAATGATTACAGGTTATTTTATCGGGAATATATAATTATGGACATATATGCACCTATATGGGCTTTCCAGGTGGATCTAGTGGTAAAGAACCCATCTGCCAGTGCAGGGAACAGAAGAGACGAGGGTTCGATCCCTGGGTCAGCAAGATCCCCTAGAGGAGGGCACGGCAACCCACTCCAATATCCTTGACTGGAGAATCCACGGACAGGTGAGCCTGGAGGACTATCATTCATGGGGTTGTAACGAGTTGGGCACAATATGTCTATATATTTCTGGTTTTATCATAATAAAATTTTGCCTGTTTGCTTGATTTTATAATAAATGAAACCATGACGTATGTAAAAGTATGTATATCACACACCTGAGAACAATAACTTAAGAATTTCTGAATGAAGGTTCTCTCTCTTTCTTTCTCCACTGAGAATGCAGAGAAAAGGAAAGATTCTTTGCACACTGTCCTGTATCATGTAATCACAAGGAAAAAACATATTTGGTATATATCACACAACATTCTAAAATAAAACCCTAGCTGTTGTTTCAGACTATTCTACATTCTCAAGGATTTCCCAAAAGGTTAATTCTTTCAGTCCTACTTTTCTATTTTACTTTGAAGGAAAAAGTGTTAAATGAAGCAGCAATCAAAATAAATCTCACATGTGCCACAGGTTTCAAATGAAGGGAACTTTTCCTTCAGCTTCGAATATGAAGACCAGCTAAAATGTTAACAACCTGGATGCCCATTTCTAAAGCTAAAATCTTACTTTTCATGTTCTTATTTGCTGAATCATAGGATATTTTTCTGTACAATTGGTTTTTAAGCAAAAACCAGTGTAAACAGATATTCTCACAGGTATGAGTCACAGATGAGTAATTGATGACTATTCTGGGAGTATCATCTCATGGGGCTCTCTAGATTGAAATAACATAAACGGGTATCCTTTCCCATTCTTGTTATAATCATTGTCACAAGAATTTTAATGCACCATATATTCCATAATTTTTTTCCTCTGTGCTGTACTGCTCTGACCTTTTCAATATTCTATAATTTGACTGGCTGGCTATTTCAGTTCTCTCCTTTTTACAGCCTTATTAACTTGTGGAAAAGGGGTGAAGTGAACAGCCAATCAGAATACATAATATTGCAAAGGTCAGTGTAGTCCTGTAAGTATCATCACACACAGAAGACTGTATGCCAGGCATTAACATCCTGATATCTTATTCATGTGACAAAGACTGTAACAAGAACAGAAAATGGCACAACATGAATCCATTCTCGTGACAAAGATCATAATGAGAAATGACAGCGAACAAACCAAACTGATTCTTGTTACCTTGTGAGGATTTTACATGTCAGACCTGGTCCTGTTTAAGTTAGCCTTTTTCTGAATTCAATTACACCTTATGGTAGAAAAGATATTGACCAATTTTCCCATTTCTGGCTGGAAAAAGAAAATGTAATATTTTTTTGCTGTATTGGGGGGGGGGTCTCAATTTTACTGTTGTTCAGCCTCACCTCACCATCACAGAATTCTGCCAATCCCCAGGTAAAATACCCTGAATGGCATATTGAAAATTAGGGTCAGGTGGCCAGTATGCCCTTAAATGGGAGCTAAGAATTCTAGGTCACTCTAGATAGCACATATTAATATTTAAGTCATTTTTATTTCTTCTTTGTAAATATATTTCAAATTATTCTACCCAAGATGCAAATGCACCCTCCAAGCATCATTATTTTAATAGATCTTACTTTGATATAAATCTGAAAGAATTCAAGTTAATATATAGGTAAAAGGACTGATTCCTGACTTTAAGTTTTTGCCAATATACAAAACTTTTTATAGATCTTTACTTATACAGCTTTCTTCTCCACAGAACATTTTGAAAGAGAAAAAATAAGTAGCTTGTGAAGCACTTAGGCTCTGAGATAGACAGTGCTCTGTTAATGCATCATACTTTGACCATTATTGTAATTACTCTAATGTAATGCTTAATTAGTTGTCCTCTAGTAAAAGCTGTACTTCTTTGATTCCTCTTTAAAGTGGTCGTTCTGCTATTATAATAACTGTAGTTCAGGGAATAAATACACAGAATATTTTATCAATTCACCAAAAGATGCTTCACAATAACTTGCCCCAAGTCTGTGCTCATACAAGAGCAATACAGTTCTACAGATAGTGAGGATATTTTTGTCTGGTGCTGCTTTATTTTTTTAATTTATGGGCAAGAGTAAACTAATATTACACAATTAATCTTCTAAATATTTTAAATACAAATTTTTAAAAGTCACTAGCAATAGCTGCTGTTCTAAAGGTTTAAAAAGAATAACTGAAGTGTATGGATGGATTTAGTCCATTCTGAAGGAGATCAGCCCTGGGATTTCTTTGGAAGGAATGATGCTAAAGCTGAAACTCCAGTACTTTGGCCACCTCATGCGAAGAGTTGACTCACTGGGAAAGACTCTGATGCTGGGAAGGATTGGAGGCAGGAGGAGAAGGGGACGACAGAGGATGAGATGGCTGGATGGCATCACTGACTCGATGGACGTGAGTCTGAGTGAACTCCNCTATAAAATAAATGTGTAAAAACAAGTAACATCTCTGTCATGGCAAATAATTAATCACTTAATGCTAAGAATTCATTTTATAGTCACCAATTGTATTTTTTTAAAGGAAGAATAAAGTTGTTTTTAAAACATTTCATCTTAAGGAAAAGATTGAGAAGCGTGAACAGCTTATTAACAATGTTATAGGTACATACTATGTCTTTAATCTTTGGTCATTGTTTGGGCTTTCATTGTCAGTGTACAAATGAAGATTATTATCTGCTTTTAAAACATGTTCATAACTCATAGATGCCAATAAGAATATTCAGTTCTTTAGGGAGATGATCAGAAAGAAACTGGCTAAAAAGGAGACCTAGTGATCTCCAATCTATAATCAAATATCTAGATTGATTGTGTCACTTGCACTTGTATTGATTTCAATTCGAGTAGCTCACCCAAGGGAATAATAAAAATGTGGAATAAAACTGATTTATGAGAACAAAATAAATCCTTTTGTGAGTGGTAATGAATTGGTACTATTTAACCCTTTCAATCACAGAGTGAAAAAACTATTTATTTTTTAAGAATGCTGAGCTAGCCAAAAGTCATATCAGAAGTCATATCAGAAATGCCAATATTGCCAAGTGCCATTACACTACGTTGTAATGCTGGGGGAAAAAAAATGCTGCTCTAAACTTGATGGAAGACATCAGCTGACATACAACATACTTCTAGCATTCCTGGGCCAAGTTCAATGTGCCATCACAAATGATGGACTTGTAGATCCAAAGTATTATGGAATCATTCGATAAATGTTTATTGCACTTATTTACATGATTTATAAGACAGCTGAGAAACAAGAGTAACATGGTGGCACAGGTTGTTGCTCAGTCACTAAGTTGTGTATGGCTCTTTGCGACCCGATGGACCACATACAGCACACCAGGCTTCTCTGTCCTTCACTATATCTGGAGTTTGTTCAAATTCATGTCCAAGGAGTCAGTAGTATTAACTAGCCATCTCATCCTCTACTGCCCTCTTGCCTTCAATCTTTTCCAGCAATTAGGGTGTTTTCAAATGAGTCGGCTCGTTGCATCAGGCCAAAGTATTAGAGCCTCAGCTTCAACATCAGTCCTTCCATTGAATATTCAGGATTGATTTCCTTTAGGATTGACTGGTTTGATCTCTTTGCTGTCCAAGGGACTCTCAAGAGTTTTCTCCAGCACCACAATTTGAAAACATCAGTTCTTCGGCACTCAGCCTTCTTTATGGTCCAACTCTCATATCCATATATAACTACTGGAAAAACCACAGCTTTGACTAAACGGACCTTTGTCAGCAAAGTAATGTCTCTACTTTTTAATATGCTGTCTAGATTTGTCATAGATTTCCTTCCAAGGAACAAATGTCTTTTAACTTCATGGTTGAAGTCACCATCTGCAGTGATTTTGAAGCCCAAGAGAATAAAATCTGTCACTGTTTCCATTTTCCCCCCATCTATTGGCCATGAAATGATGAAACTGGATGCCATGATGTTAGTTTTCTAAATGTTGTGTTTTAAGCCAGCTTTTTCACTGTCCTTTTTCATCTTTATCAAGAAGCTCTTTAGTCCCTCTTCACTTTCCTCCATTAGAGTGGTATCATCTGCATGCATGAGGTTGTTGATAATTCTTCTGGCAATCCTGATTGCAGCCTGTGAGTCATCCAGTCCAGCATTTTGCATAATGTACTCTAAATATAAGTTAAATAAGCAGAGTGACAACATAAAGTCTTGACATACTTCTTTTCCAATTTGGAACCAGTCTGTTGTTCCATGTCCAGTTCTAACTGTTGCTTCTTGACCTGCATACAGGTTTCTCAGGAGGCAGTTCAGGTGGTCTGGTACTCCCATCACTTGAAGAATTTGTCACGATTTGTTGTGATCCATACAGTCAAAGTCTTTAGCAGAGTCAATGAAGCAGAAGTATATGTTTCTCTGGAATTCCCTTGCTTTTTCTATGGTCCAGCAGATNTTCAGGTGGTCTGGTACTCCCATCACTTGAAGAATTTGTCACGATTTGTTGTGATCCATACAGTCAAAGTCTTTAGCAGAGTCAATGAAGCAGAAGTATATGTTTCTCTGGAATTCCCTTGCTTTTTCTATGGTCCAGCAGATGTTGGCTATTTGATCTCTGGTTCCTGTGCCTGTTCCAAATCTAGCTTGTATATCTGGAAGTTCTCAATTCAGATACTGCTGAAGCCTAACTTGAAGAATTTTGAGCATTATATTGCTAGCTTGTGAAATGAGCACAATTGTATGGTAGTTTGAACATTCTTTGGCATTGCCTTTCTTTGGGATTTAGGGTTTCCCTGGTAGCTCAGCTGGTAAAGAATCCACTTGCAAAGCAGGAGACCCCAGTTCAATTCCTGGGTTGGGAAATTACTCTGGAGAAGGGAAGGCTACCTACTCCAGTATTCTAGCCTGGAGAATGACATGGACTCTACAATCCATGGGGTCGCAAAAAGTCAGACACAACTGAGTGCCTTTCACTTTCTTTGGTATTTAAGTACACTTAATATTTTTTTCTCTCAGTATTGATGTTCTTTAGTTTACTCAAAACTTAGTATATAACCATTAATTCAAGGGGTATCTCCAGGATATCAGGGGCCAGGGAGATAGCTTTCAGCATAATTAAAGCACATACATAAAATGCCTTGGACATACTCAGGTGGCTCAATGGTAAAGAATCTGCATGCCAGTGCAGGAGTTGCAGGAGACTAGAGTTCCTTCACTGAGTTGAGAAAAGCCCCTGGAGGAAGAATAGCAACCCAGTCCAGTATTCTTGCCTTGCAAATTCCATGGATTGAAGAGCCTGGCAGGCTAATGTCTGTGGCGTTGCAAAGGGTCAGGTATGACTGAGCGAGCACACANTGAGCCAGTCCTCTGTGACTTACAGGAGACGTGAAAAACCAAAGCAAACACCTTTTACTTCGAAGGACAGAGTCACAGGGGCTTGTATATGATCTTAATAACAGACTAATTAGAAAACAGTAGTAACATATAAACATGATAACTCAAAATTTATGTTTATCAAAAGAGTACTTGGAACAAAATGTATCTCTTTCAAGGCTGTTACTATCACACACACACACACACACACACACACACTATTCAAGAAGAATTGATGAAAACGTGTGCTGGTTAACTGTTGATTGCCTCTTATTTCCAAAATCACCCTTTGAGACAGCTCTGTGAAAACGGACCTTGGCCCTTTAAATATCTTTCATTGCTTGCTGGCTCTAAAGTTGTATCACTTTCGAGTGCTGTACAAACATAGCAGAAGAAACAAGGCTTGCTTCTTGGTTCTGTTGTACTTGTTAGGCAGGCTCCTGCATTGCAGGGTGGTGGTTTTCTTCACCACCAGGCTCCTGCAGCACTTCACTGTCGGGAAGACGGAACTTCTTCAGTGAATGGCAGCCAGCAGCACCCAAAGGTCAGCAGCTCCCCACCCCCATGCACCTTCCCTGTTAGGTTTTGCAGATGAGCTCTTCTGCTTCCTGCACTGTGGGCAGCTTCTCCAGGGCTGACTCTTCAGGTAGTCCTCTCAGCTTCTCCACCCAGTGTTCCGATCCTGGGGTGTGCAGCTGACAGCAACACCTCATGGTCTGAACTTTGCCCTAGCACCCACTCGGGCAGTTCTTCAACCGAGCGCCTCCAATAAGGCACCTTCCTATGAATAGTTTTCCATGGTACCCTAGAGGGCAGATTTTTGGCAACTCCAAGGACAGATTTCTAGCAAGTTTCACCAGCCCTGAGATACAGTGACCTTTCTTCTCCCCAGTAAGCCAGGGCAGCATCCCCTCAATAAAGTCTGGACCTCAGCATCCCCGCCCCCACATCCCCACCTCCCCGCCCCCACCAGGGGGATGGGTTCTTGCTTCCAGCCCTGTATCTCAACTCCATGGATAGTAGCTGCTCCTTGTGTTTGGCAGTTCTTATAATCTTTAGAGTTCTCTACTTACTGGGCTTACCTGGTGGCTCAGTGGTAAAGAATCTGCCTGCAATGCAGGAGATGCTGGTTCCATCCCTGGGTGGGGAAGTTCCCCTGGAGAAGGAAATGGTAACCCATTCCAGTATTCTTGCCTGGTAAATTCCATGAACCGAGGAGTCTGGCAGCCTGCAGTCCATGGGGTCACAAAAGTCAGATACAACTTAGTGACTAAACCACCACTTTACTTCTTACTAAACAATCTGTAATTGCTTTAATCGTTTGTTGTGGTTAATAATTTTTCATACTAAACCTTTCCTGTGTAAATTATTGTATGGTTTTCCTCTCCTAATTAGACACAGACTGATATAATGTGTGAACAAACTGTTCAAGAGATTAGAAAAAGAACAAAACAAAGAAAAAAAAAGACAAGATTAAAGATAACAGAAATTAACAAATTCGAAAACATTAGGTCAGTAGGATCGATTAAATAAACATGAGAAGCATTTGGAAAACAATGCCGTATACAAACAGACAAACTTGTATGGCAGTGTTATATAATAATGCAAAAAATGCAGAATATTAATAATGGTACATAAAATAAAACTGATCTTAGAGGCACTTAAGATGGTTAAGAAAAAAAAGTGAATTTAGGAAAATACAGAAACAAAAACTGACTCAAGAAAAGCTGTAAAATCTAAGTAGCCGAGTAATTCTGCAAGGAATATAAAAAAGTGCCCGCCCAAAAGTCTGGTTCGAGCTGTTTCATTATTAACTTTTCCAGCTTCTAAAACACAGACAGGTCTTGTGCTATTTAAGCTGTCTCAGAGGATGGGGGAAGAAGGAGAATTCTACTCATTTGAAGACTTCTCCAGTTTCCATAGTAAAGTTCAGACAGTAACATCTGATGAGATAGTAAAATGAAGAGTTATTATAAATAAAGCAACTGATTCAATGATTGATAGACCTTAAGTGGAAAGAAGGGAAAGATTGTATTTGTTGAAGTCCCTATGGCTAGTGCCAAAATACCCGCTGGCCATAACTGCCCAGAAGAAACCATGGATAATTTTTAAAACAATCATAGAAAGGGATAAACCTTTTTAATTATGACATAAAAGAAAATGCTGAAATATTTTATTTGGATGGGTAAAGCAATGAGTACCTTTCTTTGAACAAATAATGTCTGTATATGAAATAGGTAATATTCAGTTCAGTTCAGTTCAGTCAGTCAGTCATGGCCGACTCTTTACAACCCCATGGACTGCAGCATGCCAGGCTTCCCTGTACATCACCAACTCCCAGAGTGTGCTCAAACTCATGTCCATTGAGTTGGTGATGCCATCCAACCATCTCATCCTCTGTCATCCCCTTCTCCTCCCGCCTTCAATCATTCCCAGCATCAGGGTCTTTTCCAATGAGTAAGTTCTTCACATCAAGTGACCAAAGTATTGGAGTTTCAGTTTCAGCATCNTATATATATATATATATATATCTCCCTATTCAGTCATCTTGTAGAACAGGAATCAGACACTATTTATCTTATTGAGTCTGGCTTCTTTCACTTAGCTTAGCATTTTCAAGGTCCATTTTGTAGTATGTATCAGTACTTCATTCCTTTTTAAGGCTGGGTATCATCCATGCATGTACCACACTTTGTTTATCTACTCATCAGTTGATGGACATTTGGATTATTTCCATTTTATAATGAGTACAAGTAAAGCTGCTATTCATGTGTAGGCTTTAATTTTTTTTTTTAAGGTCTTTTTCTTTGACCTCTTTTTGGAAAAGAGTAAGGCTTAATACCCCCTTCACAGATCATAGCCTTGTGATCCATGAGACTCTGGAGGGTGAAAGAGGAGACTGAAAAACCTGGCTGGAAACTCAACATTCAAAAAACTAAGATCTTACCATCACTTCATGGCAAACAGATGGGGAAAAGTGGAAGCAGTGACAGATTTTATTTTCTTGGGCTCCAAAATCACTGCAGACAGTGACTGCAGCTATGAAATGAAATCATTCTTGCTCCTTGGAAGGAAAACTATAACAAACCTAGACAGCATATTAAAAAGCAGAGACATCACTTTGCTGACAAAGGTCTATATTGTCAAAGTTATGGTTTTTCTAGTAGCCATGTACAGATATGAGAGTTGGATCAGAAAGAAGGCTGAGAGCTGAAGAATTAATGCTTTTGAATTGTGGTCATGAAGAAGACTCTTGAGAGTCCCTTGGACTGCAAGATCAAACCAGTCAATCCTAAAGGAAATCAAGCCTGAATATTCACTGGAAGGACTGATGTTGAAGCTGAAACTCCAATACTTTGGCCACCTGATGCAAAGAANGGAGAAATATCAATAACCTCAGATAGACAGATGACACCACCCTTATGGCAAAAAGTGAAAAGGAACTAAAGAGCCTCTTGATGAGAGTGAAAGAGGAGAGTGAAAACACTGACTTAAAACTCAACATTCAAGAAACTAATAATGGCATCCAGTCCCATCACTTTATGACAAATAGATGGGGAAACAATGGAAACACTGACAGACTGTATTTTCTTGGGCTCCAAAATCACTGCAGATGGTGATTGCAATCATGAAATTAAAAGACACTTGCTCCTTGGAATAAAAGCTATGAGAAACCTAGAAAACATATTAAAAAGCAGAGATATGACCAACAAAGGTACATATAGTCAAACATGGTTTTTCCAGTAGTCATGTATGGATATGAGAATTGGGCCANTGAAATTAAAAGACACTTGCTCCTTGGAATAAAAGCTATGAGAAACCTAGAAAACATATTAAAAAGCAGAGATATGACCAACAAAGGTACATATAGTCAAACATGGTTTTTCCAGTAGTCATGTATGGATATGAGAATTGGGCCATAAAGAAAGCTGAGTGCCAAAGAATTGATGCTTTTGAACTGTGGTTTTGGAGAAGACTCTTGAGAGTCTCTTGGACAGCAAGGACATCAATTCAGTCAACATAAAAGAAATCTTCCCTTGTAGCTAAGTTGGTAAAGAATCTCCCTGTAATGCAGAAGACCTGGGTTTGATTCCTGGGTTGTGAAGATCTTCTGGAGCTTCAGTACTCCAGTATTTCTGCCTGGAGAATCCCATGGACAGAGGAGCCTTGCTGGCTACAGTCCCTGGTGTTGTAAGAGTCAGACATGACTTAGCGTCTAAACCACCACCACCAAAAGAAATCGGTACTGAATATTCACTGGAAGGACTGATGCTGAAGCTGAAACTCCAATACTTTGGCCACCTGACTCGAAGAACTGACTCATTGGAAAAGTCCCTGATGCTGGGAAAGATTAAAGGCAGGAAGAGAAGGGGATGACAGAGGATGAGATGGTTGGATGGCATCACTGACTTGATGGACATGAATTTGAGCAAGCTCTGGGAGTTGGTGATGATCAGTGAAGACTGCCGTGCTACAGTCCACGGGGTCACAAAGGGTCTGAAATGACTGAGCAACTGAACTGAACTGATACTATTGATATCCATTAAGAATGATTTTTTATCAGTGCTTTTTGTGTGATATGAGATATAATGTTATATAAATAAAGTCGGATATAAGATTTGTTTGTATTAGGATCTCAAATACACTATATATTTACATATACTCACACATTTATCTACACAGAAAAAAAAAGATTGGATGACAGATGAAAATGTAACCCATTTATATCATTTTAAAAAAGATATGTAAGGAAAAATGCATTCTGATCCATGTCTACAGATATTAAATTTAAGTAATACTCATATGCTGTAATAACTGAAAAATATTGACAATCCTTTCTGTGACATGCAAAATCCCTAAAGTAAACTACAAGATTTTTCATAAGGCAGTTTTTTATGTCTCATCTATGCCATTCCGTTCCTCATCCACTCTGTCCCAGACACAGTGGTCTTCCTTGGTTTCCACGATCACACCACAATTTCCTGCTTCTCATGTCCTTCACTAATGTCATTCCCTCTGGAGACCTCTTTGCTTTCTTCTCTGGGTTAGTGCCTAAATGTTAACCCAAATGCCATCTGTTGAAAAAGTCTTCTCTGATTGTGCATTATAGTAGGGTCCCTACTATGCCAACTTAGTGACATATATGTTTACTTTAGTGTTTTTTAAGGTTGGCAACTTTACATTTTTATGTGATTATTTGATTAATTTCCACCTCTTGTAAATCACAAGCCCCTTCAGTGAAAGATCATGCTCCTTAATTAACCACTATCATTTTGGTCTTGCTCCAGTAAAACTAGATATATGTTTATTGCATGGACAAATTAATGAACCAATATCTATATTTTATTTTATGATTTCAGATATCCCCTCCTCGAATTCTGATATCTCCCCAAAGGTATGTTTTTGTTGTTTAGTCACTAAGTTGTGTCTCACTCTTTTGCAATACCACCAGGCTCCTCTGTCCATGGGATTTCCTAGCAAGAATATTGGAGTGGGTTGCCATTTCCTTCTCCAGGGGATCTTCTTGACCTAGGGATCGAACACGCNCCATTACTCTCTTTCCATAAGACTTCTGCCATTGATGCCAAGCTTAAAAAAGTCCATCCCTATTTTAATATGACAATACTTACCTAGGTATTTTTTGAGTCCTTTTTATATATTTATACATTTACATTTATAATTCATCTGAAATATACTTTGTGATGTGAAATAGAAGCCTTGTTTTTCCTCCCTGTAAATGGTTAATTGTCACATCCCCATATCTCTCACTAATTTGAAATACATGTATTACACATATACACATCTGGGGATGTTTTTAGACCTATTCTGTTTCCTTGGTTTCTTTGTTAATTATGTTGGGGAAGCTTAAAGAAAGGCTGTTCAAAGGCAATTGCTAGCCTCCTGCTAGACACTATACTTAAGGTCAGAGGCGAGCTGCCAGTCTTGTTCGTTACTCCCTCCCTGTTTCCTTCTACACGCTGCTTAGGTTTTTCATTCCTTGTTGCTTCCTGTCAGTCCTTCAGTTGAGACCTACTGGAAAGCTCAGATAAGGATTCTCAGGATTTATGTAATCTTGATTTTTGGGAAGGATGCCTATGGATATGGTGACAGATGTCAGTAGCATTTGGATTCCCCTGGAAACTTGTGCCGAGCTCCTGAGTAGGGGCCCCCAGTCCCAAATGGGAAGATAAGCTTCCAGAGCTCTACATCCAGAGCCAGATCTTCTCCTCTCTGCATAAGTTTCCCTCCTGCAAAGGATGTGGACTGTCCTGACATGAGAGGCAGGTGGATGGCACTCTGCTGCGTGCAGACAAACTCTATAAACACGTCTAACACTTAGTTCCTTCAAAGCAGGCTCCCGTGATGCTGTGGGCCAGGCTGGTCTCTGCTCAACTCAAATTAACGTTCTGGGGTGAAAGTAGTTTGAAGGCCTGGGTGGAGATGATCCTAGGGTTTGGCAGCGTTCTGGGCCAATGCCATGATATTTTATTGTGAGTACTGTGCTCAGACGTTTCAGTCCTATCCGACTCTTTGTGACCCCATGGAACTATAGCCCACCAGGCTCCTCTGTCCATGAAATTTTCCAACTGGAGTGGATTGCCATTTCCTCCTCCAGGGGATCTTCCAAACCAGGGATGAAACAGAAGTCTCCTGCCTCTTTTTTATTGGCAGGCGAATTCTTTACCTCTGAACCACCTGGGAAGACAATGACTGTCGTCTTAAAATAGCTCAATAATCTGTAAGGCGCATTAGTTTTTATTTAAGCCATTTATAGTAGTTTATTTTGGGGCATAACTTTCTAGGTAGGTGGAACAGGTGTCGTAAGAAAGTGAAACAGTGGGGTTAAGTGAATTCCCTCGAGTCACTCAGCAAGTCAGGTAGAATTTGGAGAACCTGACTCCTCGCCCAGTGCTCCAAAGCGAGCCGGCTCCGCTGCGCCTCTGGGCAGGCTGGGCGTGGGTGAAGGCAGTGAGGGGCCCGGCTGCGGTCTCGCGGCCGCGGCGAGGAGCGCGGTGCCCCAGCCCAGACCGACTCCAGGGGCGGGGCCGGCGGCCGTCCGGGGGGAGCTGCGCGCGGCCGTCCGCACCGCCCGGGCTCCNGGCCGAGTCCTGGCAGGCTGACCAGGTGGTGCACACGCTGTCCTCGGACCCCGTTTCAATTAAGCATCCACTTTCCTGTTAAAATTTCACAGAGAAACCAAATGCATATTTGAGCTTTTTCTCCTGAATAAAAGTCCTTCTGGAGCTACTTGAAATGTCTTTATCCTGCCTTGTTCTCACAGGTGCTGATGGCAGCAAATAGTTGAATTAAAAAAATAAGATATATATATATATATATATATATATATACAACCTTATTTACAAATAATCCAAATTCTCAGAAAACTATACAAGGGGTCCATTCTTACATTCCCATAGGAGAAGCTTAGGAGTCAGAACTCCTCTGCTACAGGACTGTGTCTCAAGGCTAGGAAGAACACAAGCCCTGGAGAACTAGATTTTTTTTCCTATTTTTCAGTGTAGTCCACTCTTCCCTTTCCCTGTAATATTACTTCATAGATGACACACCCATTGAAAGCCTCCTAATTCAAAATCCAGATGATTAGGTTTAATGGTTATGTTTTCAGTCAAGATATAGCTACAGGCTGATTCTAATATTGCTATTTATTCAGCAAATACTGAACTCTCACCATGACAAAACATACAAAACTCAACACCTGACAGGTATATTAATGGTATACAACTATCAATTCATATTATTATATATCTGCTTCATGGCTGACATCCTCATGTGAACCGCATCATGTTGCGTCCTAAAACCTCCAAGTCTGCCCTGGTATGAGTTTGAAAATGGTTCAAGTTTTTCAAAATGCTTTAAATACTTCCCCTTTTGTAAAGGACAATTTTATTATTTTTTTAAAATGAGATAATGCCTTCCAAAGCCAAAGGTAAATTATCTGGGAGTGACCTGCAGATGATACTCCTCATCTAACAGTCTCCTTCCGTGAGGAGGAAGAATGGAAAGATTCCTACACAAAAATGATCTGCAGAATTTGAAACCTGAACTGAAGCGAGGAGAACACAGAAACCCAGCGCTCTCTCCCACCTCTGTGGGCGGCACTCCCTGACTCCACGTGCAGCCCTGGGTTAGAATTTGCATTTCATCATTACATTGTCTCTGCAAGACACAACAGCATAGAGCTTGCACTTGTTCATTATGTCAAGAAAATAGCCAATTAGATATGAGACACAAATTCAATAAGCAGCCGTGTGAGTGCTGAGAACAGATGAGTTTCGAAGTAAGTTTGATAAATTAATGCTTAACTCCATTCTCATGGAAAAATGTGTCCTAATTATACATTTCTATAGTTTTATTGGCCATGACATGATATACAATCAGAGGTGTCAATATATTCAGTGGGTATATGTTCTATCACTTAATGGTTGAAATGATATAAATCTAATCAGGGCTCATTCATATTTTCACAAAAAATGCAGCAATGATTTTTTAATTCCAAGTAAAACATTTTCATTTCCTGTGTTTATAGTTACATGTTTATACCCATAGGAATGTATGCAAAACTATATTAATTGTAATTTTTGTCTTTTTGCAGAGAATAAATTTGCTTCCCAAAGAAATAGGAAGAAAGAAATTTTCTCTATAGTCTCACTCTTCTTCATATTAATACTTGTTTTGAACATGCTTTTTTCAACAGTTATCATTCCTACTATTTCTTGTGTTGATTTTAAACATTTGATGTGGTCAGGAAGAATTCCATAACATGACACATTTAATGTCTTCTCCATCTCTAAAAGAAATTGTATGGTCAATAATTAATTGTATAATGTGAAAAGAAATAGTATAATGCCTTTAGCATGTCTGTGCTTGATGAGTATTTGTGTATAAAATACTATTGCCTGCTACTTTAGACTTTGAGTTTTAATTTTCATACATTGGGTTTTTATTTAATAAACTGTGATAGAGCTGGACTTTCTCTGGCCTTTCCTTCTAAAAATATGCGGAATCAAGAAAAGGGAGTCCTGGAAGGAAGTGGACTAGTGACAAGCCATGTTACTCTGCTGATTTGGCTGCAAGGCCGACCTCATGCTTCCTTTTCTCCATCTCTGTCTCTTTCATCCTCAAAATAACAGGCGAGCTCACTGCTGCTGCCCGACCCTCTAACTCATTACGGAGAAATGAATTCAAATTGCTTGAAAAGAAGCTGCCTCTTTTATCTTCCCACTGACTGACAAGCAACTACAAAGTTCTCCAGCGGGATTCCAAGTTACAAGCTGTACTGCATCACTGCAACAATTCCCCCACTGGCGGCTTCTCCCAGAGGGCAGCGTGTCAGATGCACTGCATGGCTCGTGAGTGAGCGCAGCTCTGAAAGCACACACTTCTCTCCACCCTGAACAGCAGACATCAGGGACCATAAAACAAAGCTGTCCCGTTCCTGACATCCAGACTCCTTGGAATCTAAGAGCTTCCGTGTATGATTATTTTCTTTATCTCCCCAAGAAAACAAATGCTTTTCTACCCTTTTTCCCCCCCTTGTAATTTTTCTAAAACACAGTTTATTCTGGGAGGAAAAGCATCCAGAGAACCAGATTGTGTGCAAAGGTCTCTGAATTTCTCTAAGTAACCTTGAAAGATGGATGGCATTTTCGTGATTTTTTTTGAGATTTTTTTTTTTAAGAGATTAATAGTGCTTGAATCTACTGACAGTCTGAAGCACTATTTCTGGTGACTAGCAACCTCTGGAGAAGTAAGCCTATTCTGGGTGTTGGTATTTTAAGGTAGTTAAATACATGCATTCATCTAGTTGCAACCCAGTGCTACTTATTTCACCTGTGCAGTTTCAGTTTTGCTTTTTTTCTTTTCTTTTCTTTCTAGGCGGAAATATATGCCAAGGAGCAAACAGTTGATACTGACATTGGAATGAAATACTGATACCACTTCATCAAAGGAGGAAAAGTTGATGCTCAGAGGATGGTGGGGACAGGAGGCGATCATATCTATACTCCTCTATCTTTTCTACCTAGAAAAGTCCTCTTCCCTTTTTAAATCACCCCACTTCCCTTCCAGATGTTTCTACTGAAGACAAAACTACTCAGCGCTGCTTCCTCTCCTCTAACTTCAACAAACCAGCATCTTCAACAAACCTTCTTGTTTCCCTTTACCACTGAGTCGGGCAGAGTCTCTTTTGCTTCTCTGACCAATCCTACTTAGTTCCCTTCTTTGTTTTGCAATACCCTCAGGGTTTTTGTTTGTTTGAATACCACTGCAACAACTGAAGAGAGAAACTCAGGCAAAACGTGAGAAAGAAAATTTAACGTTATACATGCTACCCAAAGAGTTTTCCTGGATAATCACTGAAATGTACACGAAGATGTCTTTCATCCTGCTGTAGGCTTTGACATTAGAGCTTCTGATTCAGCCCGCAGATCTAGACCTTCTGGGCAGAACCACCTGTGATTATTCCAAATGACTCTGCTTTGCAATCATCTGCTTTCACCAGCTCGCTATACAAATTTGTTGCAAAAATAACATTTATTTATTAGAGATTTCAAAGCTGTGTATATAAAAAAGGAAAATGAGAAGATTAAAAAGTCTATAACTATCCAGAGATAACAACTATTATGTATGTGTGTGTATATATATATATATGATATTTTCCCCAGATTTTGCATTTTGCATTTGACTTTTTAAAAATAGCCTTCAAAATGAATCAAGGGTTTTTCCAGGCCCACCTGTTCATACAAGAAAAGAAAGCATCTGGTCAATGCTAATTTGATGATTTGCTGTCCCCTGTCCTCCTTTCCTGTCTCCCATCTCTCCTTCCTTCCTTCCTTCCTTCCTTCCTCCTCCCTCCCTGCCTTCTCTCCTCTCTCCCACCCTCTCTTCCTTCTCCTTCCCTTCTCTCTCCTTTCTATTCCCTCTTCCTTTAAAAAGATTCACTCATGGATGAAGATATTCACTCATGGATGAAGATTAAGGAGAAAAAGTCTCTTAATATCTATTCCTTGTATCCGTCTATGTTCAGGAAGAAGAATTTTCATGTGTCCATAAAATGACTCAATTTTGTCAGGACGCATTTATTGAACTGCTTTTTTTTTCTTAACTAAAATAACATTTCCCTTTGCAGATGCTTAAGGATCACTTTTTCTTCTTTCTTTTCTCAGTGATCCACATTCTCTTTTTCTCAAATGAACATCTTTATTCTGTGCTACAAGACAAAATAGGGGATTAGAAGAAAGAGGCTTTTAAGAATGAAAACTAAGCTGCAATCCAGTTTTTCAGAGCAGGTGAGAGTTAACAGTGCACAAAGGACTTGGCAATTAGCACACCCTGGTGCTCTGCTTAAGAAACTCAGACACAAAACAATCTGTCAGGTTATCCAGCAAGGAAGATCACTTCCCCATTCATTCAAAAGGAAGCAAAATGAAGAATCAAACTTTGCAGAGGACTCTGCCTTATTAACTGTTTAAGAAAAAACAGGACATGGTATTGCTTACTAAGAAGAGGATCAGTATAAAGAATATGGTTTAGTAGTGAAGAGCCTGGTATTTGTGGAAATATTTGATAAGACCTCAGATGATTTTCTTTTTCTCTTAATAATAATATTTTCTGTGCTCCTTCTTGACAATTAGATGGTTTCATAATATTTTGAGGGCACAAAGAGAAGGGGGCCACAGAAAATGTGGTGGTTAGATAGCATCACCAAATCAATGGGCATGAGTTTAAGCAAACTCCAGGTGATAGTAAAAGGCAGGGAAGCTTGGTGTGCTGTAGTCCATGGGGTCACAAATAGTAGGACGTGTCTTAGTAACTGAATAACAACAACAAATATTATTCTGAGTTGAAAATATTTTTGAAAACTTATAAAATAATTATGCAATCATCAATTCTCATCACATATTATTTTCACCTGCCAGCCAGATAAGACATTTATAATTTTAAATACAGTTGTGTATAAGCCATATTTTTACTACTATGTTGTCAGATATTTTAGTTTTTATTCCTAAATTTGCATATTTATTTAAAACATTCACGTATTTAATATGTTTCAAAGGAACTTTTATAAACCTATTTCCTATAGTTAATGTGTTACTTAATTCATAATTTGAAGAGGGAAAAATCCTGGGGATGTCATAAACTGATCCAGGGGAGCTAGCTGTTCACCTGTGTAAGGTAAGCAGAAAGCTCCAGAGAGCCCGAGAGCACTTGTTCCAGGTCGCTAAGTGGCACTTTCAGACCCGAGGAAAAGCTAATTTGTGTCATATGTTCCTCGTAATTAAATGGATGCTTCAAATCAGCCAGAATCCCACAGAATGAAGTGTTCATCATTACTTTTATGGCAGACATTAAGAAAAGGCAGCAAATATGTTCTCACCCATCCCAGCGTGGCTGGGACGCGCTGTTAATTTTTGCCATCCACATTTGTTTGTGCCCAGGGTCGCCCCTGTGTTTCCACACTCAGGTTATTCTCGCCCATCACCGAAGCAGAGAAAGGCCCAGTGTTTCCAACATCTTTCCTCACTTCGCTCTGTTGCCACACAAACATCTGGTTTCCTTCTTGCCTCGCAGACCTGACAATGACCCGCTTGGGCGCCTGTCTTGCCTTCTTTGTTTGCAAATTCTATGCGGGCAGAGACCCTTCAGGTCCAATCTTTGGTGCCAGTTTATGCACCTCAGATTTGGTTTAAAGTTGACCATCTAGGTGGCCCGGTGGTAGAGTCCATTTGCCACTGCAGGAGATGCAGGTTCGATCCCTGGGTCAGAAATCCCTGGAAGAGGAAATGGTAACCCACTGCGAGATTCTTGCCTGGGAAATCCCATGCATGGAGGAGCCTGGCGGGCTACAGAACATGGGGTTGCAGAGTCGGACACAACTGAGCAGCTGAGCACACAAGCATGTACTAATTAATCAGATTATTTTCTGCCTGTTAAAATGTAGGTGCTTCTGAGAAAATTACAGCAAATCCAGTATCAAAAATGCCATGTAGATGCTTATTGAGGTTAGATCATCCAATAGGTAGAACTGTTTGTAAGTATGGCTTTCTGAAGACAGGTATCTGAGGTATCTGGAAGGGGACTCAATGTGTTATTCAAAAAAGGAGCTCTTTTAGTACTTATTAATAGATATAATATATATAATTTTCAATACATAAAATTATTTATAAAATATCAATGAAAAATTTAACAAAAAGTACAAAATTTATATGAAGAAAACTTTAAGCTCATGTCAGAGACAGAGAAAACAGATAGAAATAAGAATACTCATATTATTGAATAGAGAAGCCCAATATCACAGAGATATTAATTCTACCTAAGCTAAGTTATAAATTCAATCCTATTCTTATATAAATAACATAGGGACTTCTGAGGGAAGCTGCATATTATTAGTATTGCTTGAAAGAAAAAATAAATAAGGAAAATAGGTAAATTCTATAAAATAAAAATACTGAGGGAGCTTAGATCTACCAGGAATTAAAATATTTAGAGCTTTAATAATTAAATTACCATGATAAGGTAAATTAAGGCACAGCTCTGTCCAGAAATATTTATAAGCGAGTGTGCAAATTTAAGGCTTTTTAAAGACAGTAACTAAAACTAATGGAAAAGAATTGGGATTACAATGAATGGTTTGTGATAGTGAAATATTTTCTGGGGGAAAAAGGTTTGATTCATAGATTACATATTAGTATAAATTCTGAATTGATTGAATACAATTGTATATTTTAAAGCATTAGAATGCTAGAAAAAAACACTGAGAGGAGGGGAAAATTACTATTCCTGTAACAGATTTTCTTAATATTTAAGAGCTCATAAAGTTCAGGAGAAGGCAATGGCACCCCACTCCAGTACTCTTGACCGGAAAATCCCATGGACGGAGGAGTCTGGTAGGTTGCAGTCCATGGGGTTGTTGAGGGTCGGGCACGACTGAGCGACTTCACTTTCATCTTTCACTTTCATGCACTGGAGAAGGACATGGCAACCCACTCCAGTATTCTTGCCTGGAGAATCCCAGGGACAGGGGAGCCTGGTGGGCTGCCGTCTCTGGGGTCGCACAGAGTTGGACATGACTGAAGTGACTTAGCAGCAGCAGCAGCAGCATAAAGTTCAGTTAAAATATCAGCAAATGATACAAGCAGGAAAATTCACAGGAAAAGAAGTACAAGGCACTTAAATATATGAAAATATGTTGCAACTAACTCCTATTAAGAGAAATGCATCCTTAAGCTCCTATCAGACATTTTTAATATAATCAATTTGACACATGTTCAGATGACAGGCTATAACACACAGGTACACTCTAATGTTCACATATGAGCACTAATTGTATGATCTCTATGGACTTAAGCCTGGCAACAGCTGATGCTGCTGCTAAGTCGCTTCAGTCGTGTCTGACTCTGTGCGACCCCCTAGACGGCAGCCCAGCAGGCTCCCCCGTACCTGGGATTCTCCAGGCAAGAACACTGGAGTGGGTTGCTATGTCCTTCTCCAATGCATAAAAGTGAGAAGTCAAAGTGAAGTCGCTCAGTCGTGTCCGACCCTCAGCGACCCCATGGACTGCAGCCTACCAGGCTTCTCCATCCATGGGATTTTCCAGGCAAGAGTACTGGAGTGGGGTGCCATTGCCTTCTCCAG
>SJYV01047081.1:487633-549026 GCA_006410875.1 Neotragus pygmaeus
GAACACACACCAGCATCCCTAACTTAGTTCGGNAATAAATAAACAAATAAAAAATAAAACAAATAGGTTTCCAGTAAATTATAAGCCTGCTTTTTTTTTTTTTCTATGATGGGAATTGCTTCAAATAAGTATCATATCTAACCAGCCCCAAGCTAACTTATTGAACTGGATTGTTTTTGATAATTCTGTCAAGGAACCCTATGCAAGTCTAACCCTATGCAAGTCTAACCCACATCCATTTACTGGAACACACACCAGCATCCCTAACTTAGTTCAGAAATGTTAAAATGATCACACAAAAAGAGTTTACTGAAGATGGACAGCAAAATTAAAACCCAATTCTTGCAGGAACAATGTTTTAGAATTTCACCATTTATTAAGCAAGGGGGAAAGAATATAGAATCTACACTAGGTCAGTCTTTCTCAAAGTTGAGTGACCATCAGAACTACCTGAAGTGTTCATTTAAACACAGAACACTGATCCCCACTTCCCCAGAGTTGAATAGATCAGGTGTGGTCTTGAGAGCTTACTCTTCCTGTAGATGATCAGATTAAGCTTTTGTTTGCTGCTATGAGAACCACAAAATGAGCGAGGCCAAACCAGCTTTGTTAATATAGGCTGATTGTAGGAAAAATAAAGAAATTGAAATTTGTGGCCAAAAGAAAAAAATTCAAAAGAAAATAAATCATTTTCTAATGCTATGGAAGTTTAAAGATGACAAACAGGTTACCTTGGTCAGCATAGAAATTGCCAGTAAAAAGGACTGAGTACATCAAGCGTCCATTAGGGTGAAAAGGCGGTTCCCACCTCACGTGGGCTTTTCGGGATCCTTCTGTTTTGACAAACACATTTACTGTTCCTTCAGGAGGAGCTTCCAGAGTTCGATTTTCCACCTGTGAGTATAAAAAGATTTATTTTTGTTTGCAAATAAAATAAGTACATGCTTCACTTTGAGCACATTTCTTCAAAGAATCTCTTTTGGCTGTGAAGTAAACTGTTTTGACAGTCGCATCTTGTATGAATACCTCATTTTGTCAGCAGGATCAAAGCATACCTCATGTTTTCTTCCTCCTGCTGTTAAAGCTTAGAATTTGAGCTCCTGACCAAGGCAGTTTGTGATTTCCAGAATATGTGGATCAGCTCACACTGTGATCATGCCTATAGCTGTGCATATCCACAGACTATTTCTAGGGTGGCTTAAAAACAATTTTTTTGTGATTGCAAAAGAGAAGAAATGCATAAAGTCTGTTTTCATAAGCTCCTGATTGGAGTAATAGACTGCTGGGCTTTGTCAAAGGCCACATCAAGCATCTTCATAGACACACACACACACTCACTTCTCTGAGCTGTGTTACTACCAGGTATGTGCAAATGGCACCATGCCACACATCAAGAGATAAATGTACCTGAGTGAATCTGTCCCTAAAGTATAATCACAAAAGCTGAAATTTCATTAATATAATGGTAATGAATGTATATGAGAACAAAAAGTGAATTATTTGAAGAGAAGGATTCAAACATAATCTTTTACTGCACAGGGGCCAGAAAGATTTTAATAGCAAAATAAGAAAAATAACTAAGAGAACAGAGGAAGATGAAGTGAGAAAGAAACTAGAAAGAGGTTTAGGGTATTTTACCATCATTTAGTAATTGGCTTAAATTTGTTAATGAATCACCATGAGCTCATAAGCATCCCTCATGAACATCTGGCCTTTTCAGACATATTGAATATGTTGATACTTTTGACCTTATTCTTAAAATACAGGCTCATGCCTCACAAGAAGGTGATCAAACATGAAATCCTTAGGCAGGCAAATATTCTCAATTATGTAGCCTTCATTTGTTAGGGCGAATACACTTTCCCAATTATGAAAATAAATGTGGAAAAGACAGAGTGTTAATTTTTAATAAGTATGAGGTCATGACATGTTTTATTTTCATCTGAGAAAGGCTATGGGGTTCTTTAGATCTATAACTCCTACTCATTTTTTTAGTCTAATAGCTATGTATGAACAATGACAAAGAAACTTGACTGGAAAAATATCAACTCATCATTTTAATATTTTATAACAAAGCAATTGGTTTCATAATGTCTATGTATATAGTTCAAAATATTGCATAGAAAGTGATTTTAAAGTGTTCTAGATAAAATAAAACTCAAAAAGTTGAAGAATTAAGTACAAATCCAGATAATTACATTATTATTCTCAATTATCTAGTTAATTCAAAATAAAAATATAGTTTTAAAATCTCCTTATGTATATGGATAAATATTTCAGTACTTTCCTCTGTGTTAAATTTGGCAGTTGGACTCTCTTTTGTTCTGACTTTTTTTTTTTTTTAATTTACACTTTATCAACCTTGCCTTAAAAAATGTTAAGAAAGGGCATTCTGAAGGTTAAGTTGGTTTTCACCTGAAACCTTCCCCTGACACAGAAAGAAAAAAAAAAGAGAGAACTGTGCAAGGAAAACAAACATTTTAACAAAAATTTTATCCTTAATAAAACTCTTATAATGTATCAGAAATATGTATATGTATTACACGTGTATTGGGTGTGNACGTTTTGAAATTTCAATAAAATGTAGATTTTGTCCTTCACTAGACCTACGTGCAATCTTAAAATTTATGTTGAATATAAAATCCTACTAACTCTTAAATGAAATTTTATAAAAAGAACATCTTCCCTCCTACTTGAAAGGCTAGCTGTGGAGAGTCGCCTATTCATTGTCATCTGACATTTAGTACATACCCAGGATGTAAATTGCCACACTCACCAGTGGGCCCAGAGCACAACCTCTGGCCGTGCAGGCTTGGACCCTGAAGGAATGCAAGCTCCAAGGAGCAAATCCAGAAGCATGACAACTGAGTTCTGAGGAGTTTTGAATTAATATACCATCGAGATACAGCCCGTAACTTGTGATAACACCTGGGAAGGCAATAATAATTGTCTTTTAGTATGATTGTTAGAAAACAGCAAAGATGTTCTTAAAAGAAGCATGCACTTCTTGATGCAATTTTTAATTGCATGGAATCACAGTCTCTCCCTTAGTCTAAACCCTATCTCCTTCCAAAGGATAAAACAGGCTTTAAACTCTTGAATCTCAAATTGTTAAGCTAATTAGTATAGAGGTACAAATAAAAACTGAATCCCAGTATAGGAAGCTTTCTATTGCATCATGTTAACTGTGTCATTGGTGTTCCACATCAGAAATGAATAAAGTAAGTACATTTACAATTTGCATTGTTTTCTAAAATGATATCCTGATAGATGTGCTTTAGAAGTCCAATGACCCTGTTTGGTAAAGCATTATGTGTGACTCAAGATGTACCAGGCACTGTTCCAAGTGCATCCTCTTTTTTAACTCTCTCTTCACAGTACTACTATAATAAGTGCAGTATTATCATCACTATTTCATAGATGAGCCAAGTCAGGTACAGATAACTTAGGTAACTTGCTCAAGGTCACAGAGCTGGCAAACATGGGAATCAGGATTTGAATCTGGCTCCAGAGCCCATGCTCTCAAGTACAACACTGAATTACCTAAATGTGAAGCCCATGCAACTTTCACAGATCCATTCATGAGACATTCATGTACAGGGTAGAGAAGCTATGATTTGTGAGATTTAATGATCAACTCAAATTTGTTTTAGAAGTTACGTGTACGTTCATGAAATCAACTAACAGAGATTTGAGAGACTGCAGGGCTAATGAATATAATCATTTGATTTCTTCCATTCCAATGTGCATCGGGTGGGATGGTGCACATTCTTTAAATGGAGGTTAGGGATCTCTGCTCACTGGAAATATCCCCACTCATTAAACATCATATGTTAAGAAACAGTACTTTGCTTACATGCTAAATTAGAATATCTTTCAAAGGTAAATTAATTTCACAGTGGCCTCCTGAGTGTGCCCTTGAAGAATTATCTTAACCGTTCCTCTGTCAGACAGTCTACCNTCTTTGGGATTGGGATGAAAACTGACCTTTTCCAATCCTGTGGCCACTGCTGAGTTTTCCAAATTTGTTCGCATTTTGATTGCAGCACTTCCAAGCATCATCTTTTAGGATTTGAAAGAGCTCAACTGGAATTCCATAACCTTCACTAGCTTTGTTTGTAGTGATGCTTTCTAAGGCTCACTTGATGTTGCATTCCAGGATATCTGTCTCTAGGTTAGTGGTCATACTATTGTGATTATCTGGGTTGTGAAGATCTTCTCTGTATAGTTCTTCTGTATATTCTTGCCACCGCTTCTCAATGTCTTCTGCTTCTGTTAGGTCCAGACCATTTCTGTCCTTTATTGAGCCCATCTTTTCATGAAGTGTTCTCTTGGTATCTCTAATTTCATTGAAGATATCTCTAGTCTTTCCCATTCTATCGTTTCCCTCTATTTCTTTTCACTGATCACTGTGGAAGGCTTTGTTATCTCTCCTTGCAATTCTTTGAAATGCTGCAATCGAATGCATATATCTTTCCTTTTCTCCTTTGTTCTTGGGTTATCTTCTTTTCACAACTGTTGGTTAGGGCTCCTCAGACAACCATTTTGATTTGTTGAATTTCTTTTTATTGGGGATGGTCTTTCTCCCTGTCTCTTGTACAATGTCATGAACCTCTGTCCATAGTTCTTCAGGCACTGTGTCTATCATATCTAATCCTTTGAATCGATTCATCTGAAACCACTGGACCATTCACGTATGACCTAAATCAAATCTCTTATGATTATACAGTGAGGGTGACAAATATATCTCTTGAATCTATTATTAGTAAAATAAATAAATAGAATACTCATTGTTCTGTTCCATTAGCATTCAGGCAATGGATAGAAAGAAAATTTCCATAAATTGATGTATTGAAATTTAAGGTAATTTATTTTAGTGAATTTCCTGTAATTTTGCATCTTGAATAATCCCTTGTTCAAATAATTTGCTTATTCTTAACAAAGACCATGTAGAAACATTGAGAACTACAAAAAGTAGGAATGTGTCAGCAGTCATGTATGGATGTGAGAGTTGGACTATAAAGAAAGCTGAGCACTGAAGAATTTATGCTTTTGAACTGNTGGGCTATAGGCTCCCCAAGGTAATCTTGACTTCCTCACCTGTATGTTTCTAGAGCTTAGCACTGTGCCTAAAACATGGTTTATGCTAAGCTGCTTCAGTTGTGTCTGAATCTTTGCAACCCCATGGACTATAGCCCGCCAGGCTCCTCTGTCCATGGGATTTCCTGGGCAAAAATACTGGAGTGGGTTCCTGTGCCCTATTCCAGGAGATCTTCCCTACCCAGGGATCGAATCTGTGTCTCCAGGATCTCCTGCATTGCCAGGGAGGTTCTTTACCACTAGCACCATCTGGGAAGTAGGCACTTAAAAAATATTGAGTAAATGAATAAATTAACTTATATGCAACATAGCAATAATACCAGCATCCAAACAGAATGAAAATTTAACACTATAGGGAGAAAAAGATACCTAGATACCTGAAATATTAAAAAAAAAAACCTCATTAAAAGGTTTATATTATAGGACAGCTCAAAACAGTATTTTGAGAAGAAATGAGTTTTGCAATAGAAGACTAGCAAAATCAAATGTCATCAAGAGAGTCCTTGAGAGCTGTCTTCCTGGAAAACTGACTCTCAGTCTTATGAACAACAGATCTGGTCTTCTGAATGTCTTAAAAGTAGATCAAGCCCTCATTCACCATTGTATCAGAGACAGCATCACTCAGGCAATCATAACACCAGAAAACATCATAAGCATCCAACTCTCCTGGGTGGGAGTTGCTCATTCCTAGAACCTTCACAACGTTCTGGCGGCACCATCATCTGTGAACTTATGAAATGCTGTGCCTGTTGTCACAATATCCCTTACAGTGTTGCTTTTGATTAAGAAATCAGTTTATAATAAAAGAAAGGGGAAGTGAATTAATACTATGGAAGTGACCCATCTTATATCTCATTAACCCATAGCCTGGGAAATTGCAGATGGCCTCTGGAAATGTACATTACAGCCCAAGCTGAGTCACCCTGTGGATCTGGAATCCCTATAGGATGCTGTAACTGCTTTGAACTAGGGACCAGTATTTGATGCTGGTTTTTCTATAGTGAGAAAATGTGAGAATCTTTCTTAAGATCATTTCTTAAATCATTTTTTAAAATGCCATGTAAGTATTTTTGAAATTATAAAACACTTTATTATTTAAAATGTACTGAACACTTACGTTGAGTCAGACAAAAGGTTGTATGCTTTACATGAATTATTTCTGTTAACTTTTTAGTCACCATATTTCNATCATTTCTTAAATCATTTTTTAAAATGCGATGTAAGTATTTTTGAAATTATAAACCACTTTATTATTTAAAATGTACTGAACACTTACGTTGAGTCAGACAAAAGGTTGTATGCTTTACATGAATTATTTCTGTTAACTTTTTAGTCACCATATTTCCTTCCAATATTATAGTTAATATGCTCTTCAAACTATTTGTGCTTTCTCTACTCACAAAAAGGAATTGCCTATATTTTGGGGCACCAAGGTACCAGTAAATTAGAAACAAGAATATTTTATGGCAACTTGGGATCTTTGTGCAACCATAACAACATGCAAAGAAAAAGTTACTATGAGGGAGGAGGAATTAGCTTCTTTCCACATGCTGACATCCTGGACTTTCTCAAGGGCACCTCTTTGTCTGACAGATCCGATCATGTGACTATTGGAAGTCTAAAGCAACTTAAGCCACAACTACTAAGGACATAGAGCTTTTAATAATAAACGTTTGGTTGCCTCTCTGAGTCAAAAATCCCAAGCAGATAGGCTAGGGGCTGACAGCAAATGGAAGAAATTGTAAATATCAACCATAGCCTTAACTGGTTATAAAAACAAGCATTGAAGATGTTATTTTTTATTTCTTGCTTATTATATAGAGATTTATATATAACAACTAATTTCCCCTCCTCCTCTTCTCTGTTGATTTATATAAAGAAACTTGGTTTACAGTTTAGGTTTTAAGTTATAGAATATCCAGGTGGGATGTATCTAAACTGAAAGGGGAGTTAATACTACCCAGATAGGACTGTAGGGACAGAGGATAAGAGCATATTCATTTGTTCAGCACTTAGTAGCACCATTTGGGGTAGAAGCATGCAGTGATTATCATCAGTAGTGGAAGGTAGAAGAGTAGGCATGGAGACTGAACGGCTTAACTGGTAATTCACCTAAGTCATCTGAGGACACCTGACATATCCACACTTCTAGAGCCTGGTCTGCACACTGAGCCCAAGAGCCAACACACTACATTTTTAGCTCTCTTGCTGGTTGACTTTCTAGAAAGTTTCACCAAGAGGAGGCACTGCTAGGAGGGTAGAAGCAGGAAGAAAGAAAACATCCAGCTTGTTTTTGAGACTATTTCCTGTACCACTCTGGCTCCACAAAATAGTGTGACAAGCCAGCATCTGTTCTCCTTATTCTAACATGGCCATCTAATGTCATTTAATACTTGACACACAAAAGAACGAGTGAATTAAAATTAAGACATGAGAGATACATGGTGAAAAACCAACTAATACGTGGAAAATTTAGAAGAAGAAAGACAGATGAAAATCACACTAATAATAATGTCACTGTGTGTGCTAAGTTGCTTCAGGCGTGTCTGACTCTTTGCGACCCTATAGACTGCAGCCTACCAGGCTCCTCAGTCTGTGGATTTTCCGGGCAGGAATACTGCAGTGGGTTGCCATGCCCTCCTTCAGGCAATCTTCCTGACCCAGGGAGTGAACCTGTGTCTCTTATGTTTCTTGCATTGTTAGATGGATTCTGTACTACTAGCACCACTTGAGAAGCCCAATAATAAAAAAGACAAGAAATTATTATGCACTGGGCACTCTGATATGCAATCATTCTATGCAATGGGCACCCGGTGCACAAATCACTTATGCTATTGCACTTATGTGCAAATCACATGTTGCAGAAGCTCTTAAAGAAATTTTAAGACCCCTGGAATGCTATCTACTTGATCTGCTTTTCAACACTGAAATAGAAAGTACCCAAATCAATATTTCCCTTTTCTTACATAATTGGGGAACAGAGAATTTCTTTTCTGCTGGGATTATGTGCATAATATCTCATTTGTCTGACATATTGGGAAATGAGATATTTTATAGGAGTTAATTTTCATTATAACTAAATCTCATCCATGAAGTGCAAACTTAAAAATCTTAACCACTTTTGAAGGAATTCTTTCCAGCAAGCACTACACACTTTCCTGTCTTTTCACAGAGGCAATAATGAATATAAGAGAATCATTTTGTGAGGATTCAAACTGTGCATTATGGACATCAGAGACTATATTAACTAATTCAGTGATACTATCCAGGACTGAGTAGGTGGAGGACACTTAGCCAACTTTTCCTGTTAACATCACTCAGTGGCTGCATTTCGTTCATACTTGTGTCTCCATTTTGAGTTCTCCATTCTCCCTCAGTGACAGCCTCTCAAATGTAACTTCTTTGTTTTGTCTACCTGACTCTAGCAAGTCAACTGCTAGCAAGATCTGCTCAGAAACTATATAACCATGACATTTGGAACTATGGATAAAGAAATAAGAGACAGTCACCGAGACAAGGGTTCAGAGTCAGATGAGCACAATGCAAATGAGCTGAGAATGAAATTAAGTGAGATTTGTGACAGTTAACTGCTCACATTTTTACTATCCTGTATGTACCTGACTTTCAGGATAAATTAGACTGAAGTCCAGACTCAATGGACGTGAGCTCCCTCTTTCTCTCTCTCTCTCTCACACACACAATTTCCTAACATTCTATAGGTAACCTATATTAGACAGTATTTGTAGAAAAGACAAAAAGATCAATTATAAAAACATTGTACACTGAAAAAAAAATGCAGTCTGCCTTTTAAATCATTTTGGACACTGTCCTCTACTTCATCCACCACACCAACTCCATCCTCAGTCCTGGAGATCTTACATTCCAAATTGATCCTTCCCCATCTCCATATCCATGGCTATCTAGTCCACTCTGCCATCATCTCATAATAGAATAGTGTGTGTGCGTGTCTGTGTGTGTGTGTGTGTGTGTGTAAGTCACGTCAGTCGTGTCCAACTCTCTGAGACCCCATGTACTGTACCCACAGGCTCCTCTGTCCATGTTGATTCTCCAGGCAAGAATACTGGAGTGGGCTGCCATTTCCCACTCCAGGGGATCGTCTCAAGCCAGGGATTGAACCCATGTCTCTTACGTCTCCTGTTTTGATGCATTATTCATGCTTCCACAGAATTCATTCTTCATAACACAGAAGGGCAGTTTTCAAAACACACATCTGATCATACTACATGCAGTCAGTGATCAATCAGGCCTTTGCTGAGTACTAATTAGCAAGATGAGTTCCCTGTCCCAGAAAGTTAGGATCAACATGTTGTGAGGATAAAACAGTGGTGCTGACCTCTCTGGGTTTTCTGCCTGTTGGTCTAGGTCTTACCAGTTACCATCAGATCTCAAGGTAGGACCAAAGTGGGATACTATTGTGTTTTAGAGCTGGAATTCAGATATGTCCCCCATCAAAGGAGCCTAAAACAAGATAGTTCGTCTGTTTTGAAGACTATTTATTATGAAATATTGAGTTAAGGACACAAAGTTAAATTTCCTGGTAAATTTGTAGATGATAAGAAATATCATTTGAAAAAGATCCCATTTCTTATCAAAATAGGCAAGCAGATTTCATAACTTGTTTTTATTAGCAAATGTTTTGATGCAAATAGAATTAGGTATGATATGAAGCATTGTACAATTCAGTTACCAAAACATACTAATAAGCAATAAGTTTAAAATATCTTAACACAACAGTTTTTATTGACCTCAGATTCCCAATGTGACTTACAAAAATGAGTGAATATAATCTACTGGACTTTTAAAATGAAGTCTAAGAAGAAACTTTCCTTCTTTGACTACAGCACAAGACACACATGAATAACTAAATGTTTTAAAACTTAACATTCAGAAAACTAAGATCATGGCATCTGGTTCCATCACTTCATGGCAAATAGATGTGGAAACAATGGAAACAGTAAGAGGCTTTATTTTGGGGGGCTCCAAAGTCACTGCATATGGTGACTGCAGCCATGAAATTAAAAGACACTCCTTGGGAAAAAAGCTATCACCAACCTAGACAGCGTATTAAAAAGCAGAGACATTACTTTGCCAATAAATGTTCATCTAGTCAAAGCTTTGGTTTTTTCCAGTAGTCATGTATGGATGTGAAAGTTGGACTATAAAGAAAGCTGAGTGCCAAAGAATTGATGCTTTTGAACTTTGGTGTTGAGAAGACTTCTGAGAGTCCCTTGGACAGCAAGGAGATCCAACCAGTCTATCCTAAAGGAAATCAGTTCTGAATATTCATTGGAAGGACTGATGCTGAAGCTGAAACTCCAATACTTTGGCCACCTGATGCAAAGAACTGACTCATTTGAAAAGACCCTGATGCTGGGAAAGATCGAAAGTGGGAGGAGAGGCGGACGACAGAGGATGAGATGGTTGAATGGCATCAACAACTCAATGGACATGAGTTTCAGTGAACTCCGGGAGTTGGTGATGGACAGGGAAGCCTGGCGTGCTGCAATCCATGGGGTCACAAAGAGTTGGATATGACTGAGCAACTGAACTGAACTGAAGTATTTTTGAAATTATAAAACACTTTATTATTTTAAAAAAATGGACTGAACACTTTGAGTCAGACAATAGGCTGTATGGTTTATATGAGTTATTTCTGTTAAAACTGACAACACCAAGAAATGAGAACAATTTAGATGCTATGAAGATGAGAGAATACAGTCTCAGAGGAACTAAGCTCTTTCCCAAAGTCATACAAGGAGAAATTAAGGGGTAGAACCTGGCAACCTCATCACACCACTGCCACTACCCTTGTTATCCATTTCCAGCCCAATTTTCTCATCTAAAATATGTGGGAAATTCACTCAAATTAAGAACTGATGGACGCACTCTAGCCCTAAAAGCAATTAGGTTGAGCTTAATGAAAAAATTACCATATATTTATTAAAAGTCAGTTACCTGAAAGGTACTTTTCTTGGTACTTTGAGAGACAGAAAGAAATAGTATCTACCTTTATGGCAGTAAGACAAGGGTGAAAAACACAGGTCTAACTAAATAACAATCTAACAGATGAATAATATGTGCCACAAAACCTTTACACTCAACAAAGGGTATAACCAGTTAAGTACAGATGCTTCTAGCAGGGAACAATCACCCTGGCTAAATTGCGTCCTAAAAGCTTTTCAGAGCAGTCAAGTCTTCCACGCAAGAAAGCTGTGTCTCCCATAGGTTCTTCCATAAGAAAGAAAAAGCAATGACTCAGAAAGATGTTCCTGGTGGAGAAACGATATTTACCAATGTGTGGAAACAAGTAAGTGCAAGATATAGTTAAGATATCCTGAATAGACCAGTATTTTGTTATTTTTTTGTTGTTGTAATTGGATCAAGTTTAATAGAAATAAGCCTTCAAAGGGAAGTTAGGACCTCGAATGCCATTCAAGGAATTGGGATTTTATGATTCAAAGGAGAACCATCGATATTTTCACATTTTCATGTACTAACCAGAGGCATAATGAAAGTCTTCCTTAGAAATATTAACCTAGAATGACATATATAATAGACTGACATAAGGAAGACCATGGAAATAGGGAGAAGTGAGATAGCTGAAAATACTAAAAAGAAAAAATAATAATTTTTAAATACACATCTTCCTGAATGGATCTTAAGTAGTTGTGACCTAGGCAGGGATGTGGGAATGTCACATTTCATCTTTAGTGTGTGGCATATTCTAAAAGTAATATCTTTAACACTTTTATATACAGCTGACTTTGAAATTGAACAACATGGATTTGAATTGTGTGGGTTCACTTACACATGGACTTTTTAAAAAGATAAATACAGTACTATACAATTGACAGAAACACTCTACTTCCTTGGTGGCTCAGACAGTAAAGCATCCACCTACAATGCAGGAGACCTGGGTTCAATACCTGGGTTGGAAATATCTCCTGGAGAAGGAAATGGCAACCCACTCCAGGATTCTTGCCTGGAAAATCCCATGGACAGAGAAGCCTGGTAGGCTACAGTCATGGGGTCGCAAAGAGTTGGACATGACTGAGCGACTTCAGTTTCACAATTGACAGTTGGTTGAATTCAAGGATACGGAATTGGGAATATGGAGAGGTTACTGTGGAGATTTGAGCACACTGGAACCAACCCCCTGCAGATGTCAAGGGATAACTTTATATGGCTTTTTTACTGCTTGGGGAATCAGTAGCCTTTCCTCCCATATTGTTCCAGGATCAACTGTACTTTCTCTTCTTTAATAAAACAAACTTATGAGCTTAGGACTGGGATGTGTTAGACTGATATGCTGTGTCACTAGTCAGAAAATATCTTTATCAGAGATGGACTGTGAAGTTAGCAACAAAAGTACTCATAAAAATCTGTCACCAAAACACTAACTTGCCTCTAATGATTTAGAAAGAGAATGTTTTTGAGGATTAAAAAAGTCATACCTCTGTTTTGTATCTTGACTGAATCAATATCAAAATCTTATTACTATTATAAATGCTTATAATAGTGTACCATAGCTTTGGAAGATATTGCCATTTAGGGAAACTGGACAAAAGGTAATGGGATCTTTCTGCATTATCTCCTACAAACTGCATGTAAATCTAGAATTATCTCAAAATACACACTTAATTGAAATACAAAACAAAAACTGTCATGTCGGGGAGTATGACAGAAGAGACAAACCTTTGAAATTCAGAAGTTGATGAAAAAAACAACTGTTTAATCAGATACTTTGGTCGTGGAAATATTCTTGAAAGCAGAAAGAGTTTTACTTTCCCTTTATAGGTGAGAAAAATAGGTTGAAATCCATTTTTTTTCCTATCTTTTAAAAATTATATAATAAAACATAATAAAAGAAGAACATAAAATGTTATGTTTTTAAAACAAAGAGAAAAGCTCTTATAACCATCACCAAGGTTGTAGCACAGAATATTGCTAAGAACCCCAGAAATTTCCTGTGACTCCTTCATGATTCCAACCCTCCTACCCACCTTTCCACCTTACCAACCAGTTGGAGGGTGACAACTTGGTTGACTTTAAGAACCATGTTCTTACTTTTCTACCTAGGAAATCATCCCTAAACAAAGCAGCTTTGTGTGGCTTTCTACTTTGTATTTGAAATCAGATTTATGCATTTTTTTGCATATTCGTTTGCTCAACATAACATGCCTGGATTCTCTTCATATTGTTAAGGATAGCCATATTTCACTCATTTTCATTATTGTATAATTTATATATCTATTCTACTGTTCATACTTATTTCCACATTTTGGTTGATAGATCAATGTAGCTATAAGCATTTTTGTACATGTGTCCTGAGGCTCATGTGTACAAGTTTCCTAGGGTATAGATTTTGGAGTGGAGTTGTTGGGATATATTTAACTTGACTAAACTCTTTTTCAAAGTGCATCAATTCCTATTAACACCAATAGTGTCTGTGAGTCATCATCTGTATCATCTAAAAACTGTATATAGTTACTCTGTTAAATTTTTGCGAGTGTTTTTTGCATAAAATATTATCTTGATTTGGTATCATTTTTTATTTCCCAACTTATTAATGAGACTGACTACATTTCTTTAAAGCTATGATTTTACTCAATGACTTTCAAGTAAGCAAGAAAAAATGAGGGCAAGCTATATACTGACATGAAAAATGTTTACTCCAGATTTGTCAGGAGGAAAAATATCAAAGTGCAGAAATATACACTTATGAGAAATTATTTTTAAGTGTCTCTTATATGCCTATATATGTACATCATTATTCATTCAATCAACACATTATGAAGCATCTACTATGTTCTAGCTGCTACTGCTGCTGCTAAGTCGCTTCAGTCGTGTCTGACTCTGTGCAACCCCAGAGACAGCAGCCCACCCGGCTCCCCCATCCCTGGGATTCTCCAGGCAAGAACACTGGAATGGGTTGCCATTTCCTTCTCCAATGCATGAAAGTGAAAAGTGAAAGTGAAGTAACTCAGTCATGTCCTACTCCTAGCGACCCCATGGACTGCAGCCTACCAGGCTCCTCTGTCCATGGGATTTTCAGGCAAGAGTACTGGAGTGGGTTGCCATTGTCTTTTCCACAGTAGGTCCCTATTGGTTATCTATTATTTTAAATATGTATAGCAATGTGTACATGTCAATTCCAGACTTCCAACTTACCCCCCAAATCCTTCCCCCCAGTAATCTTAAATTCATTCTATAAGCCTGTGAGTCTATNTCTTCTCCACAGTAGGTCCCTATTGGTTATCTATTATTTTAAATATGTATAGCAATGTGTACATGTCAATTCCAGACTTCCAACTTACCCCCCAAATCCTTCCCCCCAGTAATCTTAAATTCATTCTATAAGCCTGTGAGTCTATTTTGTAAATAAGTTCATTTTATCATTTTTTAAAAATTCTGCATATAAGTGATATATGATATTTGTCTTTGTCTGACTTTCTTCACTTAGTATGACAATATTGAGTTTCATCCATGTTGTGGCAAATGGCATCGTTTCATTCTTTTAGTGACTGAGTAATATTCTATTGTATTATATATGTACCACATCCTTTTTATCCATTCATCCTACCACCTAGCAGTTTCTTAAATGTGTTTGCAACTCTTTATGTAATATTCCTCCTCTACCCTAGTCAAGTCCAGGAGTGCAGTGTGAAACAAAGAGCTACTTACTAAAAGCTATAAAATAATTTTTGGAAAAAATCTACTGGGCTTTGATTTTTGGTAATCCACTAGTGTAGTAATCTGTTGTCGTTTATTTGCTAACTCATGTCCAACTCTTTGCAACCCCATGGACTGTAGCCCACCAGGATCCTTTGTCCATAGGACTTCCCAGGCAAGAATACTGGAGGAGGTTGCCATTTTCTTCTTCAGGGGATCTTCCTGACCCAGGGATCGAACCCGTGTCTCCTGCTTGGAGGGATATTCTTTACCACAGAGTCACCACAGTAATCTGATTCGTTGGCAAATATTTATGGAGGAGGTACTTTGTGTCGGGCATGCTTGGAATACAGAAGTGTTCAAAACATTCCTGGCCCCTGCCTTCAGAAAACTTTCAATCTAAGTGAGAAGACAGACTAAAAGCATTATATGTATGTAAAGCTGATTAACAAGAAAACCAGAAGAAAACATGGTGGGTGAGGGAGGGAAGGCAGATAGATACTAACCTAGTCCAGGTATGCTAGGAGATAAGGCTTATTTGAGACACTGATCTTTGAACTTGCACGTGAAGCAACTTCATCAAGAAGAAAAATTTCATAAACCATTATTTGATTCATTATAATAAAGATTTCACAATAATAAATTGAAAGCTTTCAATGAGATACAAGTGGATTGCTACTTAAAATGAAATATCACAGGATATTAGATAAGCAACCTGCATCTAGAACTTTCAAGCACGGCTGTCCTTATTTAGTTTAAAAACGTCCACTGTGCTAAAACAAAGTGCCACAAGATAGAATTTGTTTGATTACTTATTTACTTTTGTCAGCCTCAGAATAAGGGAAAGCTTTTACATTTATCCCACACCCAGTTTCCCCACCCCATTGCCAAATTCTGTGTGTGAAGAGTGGATTAAGTGAGATTTAGGCACCAGTCGGGATCTCAGTAGAAATCTGCTGACAACTAAAATGGACAATTGAGGAAAGTTTAGTGCAGGCACTATTTACAGAGATGTGGGTAGAGTTAAAGGAAAGCAGCAGGTGATGATAATGCATCCCCAGGTAGTAACTGTCAGGACTCCTAGGGGCCAATAAATATCCGTACATTTGCAGGGTAAAGGATAAGAACAGGCTCAGGAAGCTGGAGAAAGAACTGGAGTGACAGGAAAGGGCCACTGGATAAGAGCTGTAGCCTTTGGTGAAGGAAGGCCACCCTGGAGCCCAGAGCCTGGTAGAAAGTTCTGAGACTCTGTTCTCCTCCGACTCTTTCATCTCTTGCTGTTGCTGCCCAGGGACAACCAAAAGGAAGAGAGAGAGAGAGGAAGTCCACTGATGCTGTGAGTAAAGGTCAGTCTAGTAGGATGCAGGGCTGAGTGGAGGAAAGTACAGGAAGTATTTAAAGAAGTCAAAGAAAAATGTGCAACATAAAAACATTAAGGGAAATTATTAGGTTGTATTATATCATATTTTTGTGCTTTTTTCTTATTCTCTTGTGCTAATAACCAGTAAGATAGCTATGAGAAGATAAAAATATTATGTTGTGAGGTACAGTATATCAGGTTATTTAATGCAGTTCTACAAATTCAGTTCTTCTATGGATAATCCACAAAATGGATACTTAATTCCCACTGGCTCACTATCATAAGCAGTTTGAAGTTTATCACCTTTCTCTTTCCATAATGGTAGAATTTTTAAGGTGTTTAATTTTCACAGGGAAGCTGAATCATAATTGTCCATAAAGCACATCCACTGGGATATATATCTTTGTGCCTCTTCATCAGGTTATGTCAAATTGTATTTCCTAAGGTGCCCAATAGGTTGTCATATATAACCAAGGAAATTCAATACAAGTACAATATGATGTAAATTTAATACAAGGTATCTCTGTGTACACTGAAGAATTCTGTTTACTGTAAGAATTAAACAACAATGCTTTAGTGTGTCATAAAAATAACATGCACAGTGAATATAGATGCTCCAAACATATTTGTTTGTTTTTTTCCAGCTCAGTGTGGCAACGTGAATATCAACTGAGGTTTCCCCCCAAGGTCCGGATGATGATTGAATGTGGCAGATATTTCCCTGTGTGAATACTTGATCCTTCAATTAAAAAGGAAAAGAGAGAACAGCTTTCACAATGTGGAAGAATGCCTTATTACCTGTATGCTCTCCTAAAAATGGAATCAACGGAATCTGAAAAAAGACTGTGCTTGGGAAATTCTACCTGACAAACTGATGGGAGGTGTTTCATAAAACTTACACAAGGTTTGCTCAAAACTGTCAAGCCATTTTCCTAAGTGATTCACCAAATTCTATAATCCGTTTCTTCTATGAACTATCAGTATTTGCAGGAAAGAAAGTAGATTCATATTCAGGCTATTTAAGCAGTTCAAAATAAAACATTAAAACCAGACAAAAATCAGGACAGAGATCTTAGAAATGTAGACCGTTGGCTCTGAGAATGAGATACTCAACCGGGAAGAGTATCTTAGAAAAATTCTGTATATATTTTCACATGGCTACATGGAATCCTACATTATGAGCATTTCTACACAAAAAGTAGAAACAGAAAGTTTAGATGAATAAAATCACGTGTTTTTGAGTCATTCACACTTTGTTTAATATTACGTTCCTAATCAACTAGCTATCTTGCCTAGAGTAATTAAGTTGCTTAATATTTATAAATTTGAGTTTCCACATCTGAATGTTGTACCTATTTCATGGGCTAGTTATGAAAGTGAAAATATCTGGCACGTAGTTATAAATTGTAGCTATTACTATTATTAGTATTAGCAGAAAATCAAATACTTCTTTCTCTTCATGGGTAGAGCACTTAATTAGCACTTACCCATACACCTTCATGTATATATATTTAAAATTTTATTTCTCTATATCCTTTCCTAAGGTGAAGGACAGCATATACAGTCAATTGGTATGCATATCACCCATCTGTATAAGTGATATATATTAATATATGCTCAAAAAACTGAACTAAATATTCTTTCAATAATGTTCTATTGTCTTCATGCTATTATGCATAAATAAGGCTGCAAAAATAATCAACTTCTTAAAATTTTTCTATTTTTATTGTAATTATTGCCACTTCCCCGATACATATGTGTGTATAAACTCTCACAAAGCTGGGTTAGTATAAAAGGCTGAACTAGGAAAATGTTTCCACAGGTTCCTCAAGCATTGTTCCCTTTCTCAAGGAGACCCTGGGACCCTTGTCTAATGGGTGCTCAGATCTCATGCCCATTCTGTCTTTAGCAGATCATGATGGCAGTGACAATATGATAATACAGCCTCCTACACTGGCATGTAAAGCAGACCCAGCGTGGTGTGCTGTCTGTCTCTTTTCAGCACATCCAAGAATCGCCAGGCTGAAGAATTCATATGCCACATGCCTGGGTCTCTAATATATATTTTGAGTCTTCAGCAGGCCATGATGGAGAAGCGTTTCCACTCTTTGAAACCACCCTATATTACATAATTATAAGATGCGTTGTCAATGTGTATTTACGTGTACTGTGTGTGTACCCTGGTGCTTTTCACATCAACACAATTACTATTTTAATATTGTCCTTGGGATCAGTAAACATGAATCCATCCAATAGCTATTTAATATCTATCTCCTCCTCGATTGGCATCCTGCCAAGCCTGGAGACTAGAACAGCAAGCCAGGTAAATGGAATCCATGCCCTCATGCGGGTCACAGTCTAACAGGGTAACTATTTTACATAAATCTACATAGGTAAAGACAATAGAGAGTTACAAGACATTCTAAGTATTAATAAAGGACAAGAATTTAATTTTTATACTTTTAGTATTTTAAAAATACATACATTCTAATCAGTTTAAAATGTTACCAAATATGCTAGACATGGGCTTCTCTGGTGGCTCAGTGGTAAAGAATCCAACTGCCAATGCAAGAAACACAGGTTTGAGCCCTGGGTTGGCAAGATGCCCTAGAGAAGGAAAGGGCATCCCACTCAAGTATTCTTACTTAGAAAATCCCATGGACAGAGGAGCCTGGCAGGCTACAGTCCATGGGGTCACAAAAGAGTTGGACATGAGAGACACTAAACTACAACATTATGCTAGACAATGAGGAATACATTTGGTAGAGTCGGATATCCTTGCTGATTTTAGCAAAGTAGACCTCANTAGAAAATCCCATGGACAGAGGAGCCTGGCAGGCTACAGTCCATGGGGTCACAAAAGAGTTGGACATGAGAGACACTAAACTACAACATTATGCTAGACAATGAGGAATACATTTGGTAGAGTCGGATATCCTTGCTGATTTTAGCAAAGTAGACCTCAAGTGGGAGGAATAAACATATTTCCAGACTCTATGACTGAAGCTTCTTCTGAAGGAGATAAAGTGAAGTGAAGTGAAATCACTCAGTCGTGTCCGACTCTTTGCAACCCCATGGACTGTAGCCTACCAGGCTCCTCTGTCCATGGGATTTTCNATCATTAACATTTTCATCGCCATCTATGGACTGGAATTCTTTGTGGAGCACAAAGCATGATAAGATTAACCGTTTAAGTATCAAACAGATACTCATTTTTTTTTTTTCGTTAGGAAATTTGTAATAATATAGGGATAACTTCAAGAGTAGAGATAATCACTCACTCTAATTATTCGAGCTCTCTCCATTACCTCAAATATATCTCGTACATTTGCCAAAAGTTTAATTAAAATGAGATGACTGGAATAATTAATATCATAGTAAACATAAGACAAACTAATACAATTGTAATTCTTTTTGTTTCTGGCTACACTAAAAGAAGCCATTTCAATTTTCAGTAACGAGTTACTTAAAACAGTTTCTATGATATTAAAAGTCTTCTTGATATTTGTCTTAAAGAGGAGCAAAATTTGACATTATGTAAGTTGTCCAGTGTAGAAAAATGACACTATGCTGGCTGTAAATTAAAGATATTTCCAACGAATTAATAAAGCAATTTCTATCCCATGTTATTACAAATTCTTTAAATAAGATTTTATTTTAGCACACTTTAACTGGCTGATCTAATTCTCTAAACTATGCAAAGGCAGATATATATCACTTAGAAATATATACAATCCATTTCAAGTCAACCAAGAATAAATGTATATATACTTAATGCATGCATTGTTCAAAAACCTCATGCTGAAATATTTATAAATAACATATTAAAAATACAGAGTTCCAAGTGGTCTCTTTTAAGATAAACTTATTAAAGCAAGAGCATTTTAAAATACAATATGTGCATGAACTTTCTACCTCCCTACTTCTCCAAGAAAGAAGTAATAACTGTCAAAAACAGAAAGTCATTGAAAATATAATGTCATTCTCACAAGGGCGTTCTTTGGGAATCCTGGTTTTTTCTCTTCATCTCTCTTGGAACATAGGAAACCATAAGATGCAATACATAAGAGCTATCAAAAGGGAGCACTTTTGAGCCACCAAAACTGCATGTGAGCCTAAAAACCACAATCTTCCAACTACAGACAATGATACTATCTCAGGTATTTTATGTGCTAAAATGATCATTAAAAATTAAGCACCACATATAAGCTGCCATTTAGAATATTAATTTACCTTTGCTAATCATCTTTTTAACTTGAGGCTAAAAGAGTTCACTTACCATTCGGATACTCAGGTTCAGTCCAGGAGATGTTAAAGGAGTGAGAGGAGTCGGGGTTCACTCTGGGAGCCGGCACGCCTTCGGGGGTCCTTTCCTCAGTCAGGGCCTGGCTGGCCTTGCTCACTGTGCACCCACCCCCTGTGCAAGCCTGGACAGAGAGGCAAAAAAAGCACATATCACTCTGGGGCCCCAAAGTTTAGATGGGCATTGAAGAGAGAGTTCATTATAAGAGTTTCAGACCCTTTGAAATAATGCTCTGTCTGTCCCATACCCCTAAATAAATTTGTTTCAATGCTGAGGTGTAACATTTAATTAGTTTGCTTTTTAGAACATGAGATAGCCACCTCCTAAAACTAAATAATAATCCAGAGTGTAAGAATGTATAAATTATATTTCAAGTTAGAGTCTAGGGATGGGGCATATATTGAATAGTCACGATGAAATTATCCTCACATAACTCTTCCTAGAATGACTCAAACGAATACATATCCATGAGAAAAATAGTAGAGAATGAATGCTACTTCAAGATAAAATACATGATTTCTACAAAAAAAAAAAAAAGGATACACAGAAAATATGTGACGTGCTCAGATACTCAGTTGTGTTCAACCCTTTGCAATCCCATGGGCTGCAGCCCACCAGGCTCCTCTGTCCATGAGATTCTCCTGTCAAGAATACTGGAGTGGGGTGCCATTCCTTCCTCCAGGAGATCTTCCTGACCCAGGAATTTAACCCATGTCTCTTATATCTCCTGCATTGGTAGGCAGATTCTTTACCACTAGTTGCTGCTGGAAAGCCCCAATAGTGTGAACAATACATTTAAAGTACGACACAGTGTGAAATCAAATAAAACAATATTTCTCATCAATTTGCAATGAAGCAGTTGTTGAATGACCGTTTAGTGGCTTAAAGGGTGAAGTCATTAACTGATGTTAGAGGAATTGAGCTTCATCACATGGCTAACAAACTTAAACTGACCACAGAACCCCTCAGTTCCCTAGTGAAGGAGGTATAGTAATGCTAAAAATGGAATCAAGGATGTTAAGATATTCAGAAACTTCTGTGTGCATTTTCATTGTAAACTGCCAATAATTCCAAATAAATGATTCAGTCTATTAGGAAAATATCATCCCTCATAACTTATTGGATAAGCCTTTCTCCAGAACACAGAGTTTTCCCAACCTCTATCTGCTAGTAAATGTTAGCCATTATGTCTTTACATAACACTATTTGAAAACTAAAGTTTTTTCCAGTACCTTTAAAGTCACAACTGTAATTATACAAACAAACATAAAAATCTTTCAAAAAGCACTAAATTTCATCAAGAGCAGTAAGAAAATGAAGCAAAATCCTAGGACAAAATATAAAGCAGGCAGTTATTCATTTTCATTGAAGGTAGCTATGACTAATATTAAAAAATGAAACACTGGGCTTGGATCTTGCTATTCAGTTAGATATTGAAGGGATAAACTTTTGATACTTAGAGCAGTTGGTATTTTTTCCTAAAGACAGAAGAAAGCTGACTGACTTTTGAAGGTATTTTCTTATATTGAAATATACTACTTATAAAACGCTACAAATAGTTGCAAATTCTTCATTAAAAGTGTTAGTGACAGTAAGTGGTCAGGAGACATGGAGATCAATTTCACTTCTTATTGTAAGAAGACAACAGGAACCCATGTTTTGAGTATAATTTCTCAGCATAAGCAAGTTTCAGAGGAGCTAAACTGTGGCCTGGGCATGAAACTGCATTAAGATTGGGGACCTAATTAACCTCTGTGGTTTTCCTCTAATGCTTAGCTGTGGGATGTGCATACCTATGTAAGAGGTAAACCTTACTCCTGAGAACAGAATCTTTGCAAATAAAGAGAAGTCAATTGAGCTTGTGATTCAAAACTCTAGGACATGTCACTGTTTGCCCAAGAAGAAATTACCTGAACATTAAAACAGAAAAATTAAGACAAAATATTTCCAGTGTGCTAAAAGTCGACCAGAAAACATAGCAGAAAAAGAGGTGTTGTGAGACAGTTAATGAAGGAAAATCATCAAAGGAGCATCCGTTTCAGTGCATAGACAGAGATTAATCCATCCACTTGGATCCTAGATTTTCTTTTTTTTCCTTAGGAGGAAATGTTGCAGCATGTTATTCTGAAACTCAACCCACATTGGGATTTATTTCTGATAGTCTATTTGTCACTATTATTTTTCTTATTCATGGCCTGAGAATTTCCCCCTGCCAACTCTCTCAAAGAAACACTGTATGTTCTATGTCTCATTTCATTGTGTGTGTGTGTGTGTGTGTATTTATATATTTAAAATAGAATGTGAATTAAAATTTACTTTGTTTGTTTCAAGAACTTTATGGGATAGAAAANCTGAGAATTTCCCCCTGCCAACTCTCTCAAAGAAACACTGTATGTTCTATGTCTCATTTCATTGTGTGTGTGTGTGTGTGTGTATTTATATATTTAAAATAGAATGTGAATTAAAATTTACTTTGTTTGTTTCAAGAACTTTATGGGATAGAAAATTCTGGAATAAATGAGGATGTCCTCTGGTTTGGAAGGACTGTTTGTTGGGCTGTGTCATCAAAGACTCATAAACTAGCGACTTGATTAAAAAAAAAGCCTCTTAAGGATTCAAGGAATTTGGAGAGAATTTTTCTTATACATCAACTCGAATTTTCAAAGGGGCTGCTAAAACAACAGAATTACCTGCAAAATATTATATTTTGTTCTTTTATTTCCCCACATCCCTTTTGCATGCATTTAGAGGGCCATGTGAGTAGGGTATCTTAGTTCCTTCATAGAGAAATAAATATTCTTAAAGTTGCTTTTGGTTGGTCTAATCTAACTGATATTGTCTAAATGAAAATGAACCAATCAGTATCTTATTTGACCTACCAGCACAACACTCAATGCAACTTAATGAATGCTGATTAAAATTTTGGCTTGGAACAACTAAACAAAATTTTGGACTTGATCAAAGATGTCTTTATGAATTGGCAAGGTCTTTAAAAGCCTATGAGATATTAAAATAAGGTGTTTTACCCATCTCCTATCACTTTTATCAATTACAACCATGTTGTTTTAAACTGAAAAGTCATACTACTACCCTGCAATGAAGAATATCCAGTCCCAATAGGAGATTCAATTTTGGTACAATAAAATGCATAACTAATAAAAGTGTATTTATTATTTTTGAAAGTATGAATATTAAGAACATCCAAAACTAGCATTTTCTTTTACAACAGTTTGTTTTCAGATAAGTAGGGTCTGATGATGTTAACAATGTAGCATATTTTAACATATGAGGAAAAAGAAAAAGGCTGTGTTATCTAGAAATGATCTTTTGAAAATGATCTTTTGAAGCTCATCATCTCTAAGAATGTGTCCAGGAAATATATTGAACACAAACTTTATCAAGAGGCAAATATCTAGCAGTAATATGACTATTATCAAACCATATATACCTTGATACCTGCCTGTCTTACTAGCCTCTTTATATAATTGCTGGCTTACTATCTTTACTAGGAATTATGACACTTGGCAATACCATTTGTTAAATGCAGCAAAATATTGTGCTATTTCTTCTAGGACAAAGAGCATATATTTGGAAACATGCAGTCCCTACTCTGATGTTTTACAGCAAGTTACTTGATTCATATCAGGTCTTAGATTCTCTGTAAAATAAGTATTCTCAGTGTTCATTCATTCATTCAAGAATCATTCATGAGGTGTTTCCAGATACTGTGCTTAATTCTGCAGACAGAACTTTGAAATATGCAGTCTCTACCCCTTTGGATTTTATAATATAACATTAAAAAGCCTAAGATCATGGCACCCGGTCCCATCACTTCATGGCAAATCAAAGAGGGGAAAAGTGGAAACAGTGACAGATTTTCTTTTCCTGGGCTCCAAAATCACTGTGGGTGGTAGCCATGAAATTAAAAGATGCTTGCTCCTTGGAAGGAAAGCTATGGCAAACCTAGAGAACATATTAAATCGTGACCTAGCTTTTCTGACAAATGACTATATAGTCAAAGCTATGGTTTTTCCAAACCTTTGGAAAAGTCATATACAGATGTTAGAGTTGGACCATAAAGAAGGCTAAGTGCCAAAGAATTGATGCTTTCAAAATATGGTGCTGGAGAAGACTCTTGAGTCCCTTGCACAGTCAATCATAAAGGAAGGGCTTCCATGACAGCTTGGTTGTTAAAGGATCCACCTACAATACAGGAGACCCTGGTTCTATTCATGGGTCAGGAAGATCCACTGGAGAAGGAATAGGCTACCCACTCCAGTATTCTAGTGCTTTCCTTGTGGATCAGCTGGTAAAGAATCCCCCCACACAATGTGGGGGACCTGGTTTCCATCCCTGGGTTGGGAAGATCACCGGGAGAAGGGAAAGGCTACCCACTCTAATATTCTGGCTTGGAGAATTTCACAGACTGTATGGTCCATGGGGTCACAAAGAGTTAGACACCAATCAAACAGGACTGAGTGACTTTCACTTTAAATTCTACTGCTACTGCTAAGTAGCTTAGTTGCGTCCGACTCTGTGCGACCCCATAGACGCCAGCCCACCAGGCTCCCCCGTCCCTGGGATTTTCTAGGCAGGAACACTGGAGTGGGTTGCCATTTCCTTCTCCAACGCATGAAAGAGGAAAGTGAAAGTGAAGTCACTCAAGGAATTCAATTCTGAATATTCATTGGAAGGACTGATGCTGAAGCTGAAGCTCCAATACTTTGACCACCTGATGCAAAACTCATTGGAAAAGACCTTGGGAAGGGGATGAGGGCAGGAGAAGTGAGTGACGGATGTTGAAATGGTTGGATAGGATCACCGACTCAGTGGATACGAGCTTGAGCAAACTCCGGGAGATAGCGGAGGACAGGGAAGCCCGGCGTGCTGCAGTCCACGGGATCGCAAAGAGTCAGACACAACTTAGCAGCTGAACAACAGGGAAAGCTACACGGAACCACATGAAGGAACATACCTGCACCAGTCTGGAACAGTCTATGGAACCAGCATGCATTTTTCTCCAATGCCTGCCTAAATGCTTTGTATCTGTGTGTTTTGTTTGCTAGTCCTCAGTCAATATGCTAAGACTATCTACAAAGGCAGCTCCACTTGGCTGAGAATCTGACCTCCATCTATTAATCTAATGACCTTGAAAGCCAGTTATCCTGTTGAAAGCGTGAAATATACAAGCGTTCCTCAATTAGCCAAGATGAACCTAAAATGTTCTGGTTCATTTAATTTACCTGTTAACAGAGTTAAAGTAAAAAACCTTTTAGTTGAATACTTTCTGAAAATACATCAGTGTATATTTTGCCCTAAAAACAAAACCAAATAAAAAATAATATGAGCAAATTTACTTTCCTAACAAGACTTAGGGCAAAGATTCTTGCATCTTTATGACATCTTGCATCAATATTATTCAGTGGCTGACAGGTCTCCTTTGACTTCACAGAATATTATTTGGGGTCAACTTCTTAGCGCCATAGAATTTTAGGGCTAAAAGATACATTAAAAATCACTTAATTCAAAGTCCTAATTTTAGGCTTGAGGAACATAAGACTCAGTGCAATTAAGTGAATTTTTCAGGTCATTCAGTTAGTGGCAAATCTGAATTAATATTCAAGAAAGTGGACTCCCAATCTAATTGTATTTATTTTTCAAGGTTTTACAGACGTATAAAACATAGGAGATTCAGGTGGATCTTCATTTACTATGCAAAATATCCTAAAAATTGTCTTGAAAGTAGAACTTTGTTTTATACCCTTTGCCTCCTTCTAATAAAAGCCAAGAGTAACACAATTTCTGTTTAATTTTCCTTGTTTCTAAGCAGCAGGGGCTTTTCTTATTTTGATATCACCACTGTTTTGAAATGATGTGGATTTCTGTATTAGCTTTTGAAAATCAAGTTAATACTCTTCTTATATCTTGGGTAAAAAAGCTAAGAAGTTAAATTGCTGATTCAGAAACCCATCTGTGTGCTGAACATCTAGGCACATGGAGACAGTTCTGAAAAGAATTTTTAACATTGTCTGATTGCCCTTGTTTTGTGGTGTCAGGTCAGACAGTTAGCAACAGTTGAATGTAGTTTATTTTCTCGTGGTATAATATTTAGAGCATTCAAGAGCATGTTAAGTAAAATGAATGCATACACAGTGTCTACATAAATGTAAATTTATTCATAATCAAGAGCAGAATATTTTTTATGGCATTTATCAAGGCAAATATCCTTATATAGGTATTGCTATAAAATGAAGAGTGTGTTTAAAACAAATAGGGACAATCTCATGTTTATATTCAGTTATTTTCAGATATGCTATTAAACTTAAAAAAGATTATATTTCATCAAAAAACAAAGGAAACTACTGAGTATAAATTCCACAGTAATATCAAGGTCTTTTAAAAGATCTTTGTGTAAAAGTGCTATTTTGCATTAAAAAAAATGCTATTGCCTGTCTAAACTATGTTGATTCTAGGGTTTTATTAAGTGACTGTTATTTTGAGATAGAAATGTAATGTAAACCAGAATATAATAACAATCAAGAATATTTGAGGGTCATTTAAATCTTTATTTAAAAATATAAGACCTACATTTTCATACCATGCATTGCTTTTTGAATGAATACAAGCCCCATCGGGAAATAGCCCTAGTAATCCAAGCATTTTCTGAAAAGCCCTCAACAATTATGGCATTCTACAAATAATTTTTAAAAAAGAAATAATTTCTGATAATCCCAAATTAGATTTGGAAAAATCTCCTGTTTCAGATGGTTATTCTATCATTTTGCATAACAAAAAATAAATGCATAGGTATTAGATCAGCAATATTTTAACTTTGTATGTGAAGTGAGTTTTCAGTGTAAATAGCAATACAAGAGAATTTTAGTGTTTTTTTTTTAAGTGAAAGATGGAGAGAAGATGAGACAAAAGGGATGCAGCAAGAAGAGTGATGAGGACAGACAAAGTGATAAAAATAAAGTGAACTTACTGCCACTTTGATGAGATATTTATTACCAGGTAAAAGGTACTGCAGAGTGTGATCCTGAAAAAGTTCTGTGTTGTTATAGATGACATCCCAAATGGTAAAATCATGTGTGTGATTTGAAATATATAATATATAGCGCTCCAGAATTCCATTTACTTTTCTTGGTTGTTTCCACCTGGGAATGAAAAAATATAGCATTACAATCATCATACATTCAAGTCAAATCTGAAATGTGCAGGATNATGACATCCCAAATGGTAAAATCATGTGTGTGATTTGAAATATATAATATATAGCGCTCCAGAATTCCATTTACTTTTCTTGGTTGTTTCCACCTGGGAATGAAAAAATATAGCATTACAATCATCATACATTCAAGTCAAATCTGAAATGTGCAGGATTTTTAAAAGATACCTATGAGCTTGGATTTATGCCATCATAAAGAAACACACTGAGAGCTCAAAAATAACTCACTTAAAAAATATCAAGAAGTTATTAGATGTCTATTCTGAATGCTACAGAAATAAGACATAGTGCTTGCTTTCCAGTTATTTATCATTTTAATTAGCTAGTAATACAAAAATGTAGGAGTGAGTGCTTGATTTTGACCTCGGGCCTTGGAAGAGCAGTTGAGAGAAGGACAATGTCTGAGAACTTCTGAGAAATGAGAAGGAGAGATAATTGTATAATTTTCATGTCACAATTGTCTTGAAAGATGCAGCAATCTGACACAGAGTTTCAGTATGTAACTACTGAAGAAAAGTTGAGATTGGAAAGGCTGAAGTAAGTAGTCAATTAAGATTCCTGGAATGAAGAGACACACTACCTGGAGACATAAGATCATATCCTGGACGGATTGGAATTGGTAGGCAGAAGGGAAAGTAGAGGGTATTCCAGATGAGGGCTACAAAGTGTCAGAGGGAATGTGGAGGACAAGTTGTGGAATACACAGAAATTGGTGAATCGAGAAATACTTCCAGTAGAGGTAAATTTTTTAAGGTAAATAAAGTGGGCTCAGCTTGGGACACACTGAAAGCTAACAGGGGAGTTTACACTTGGAACAATAGGATATGAAAATCCCAGGGTTTGTCAGCTTGAATGANCTGGCTCTCTGGAAGTGAAAGTTGCTGAGTCATGTCTGACTCTTTGTGCTCACATGAACTGTACAGTCCATGGAGTTCTCCAGGCCAGAATACTGGAGTTGGTGGCCACTCCCTTTTTCAGGGGATCTTCCCAACCCAGGGATCAAACCCAGGTCTCCCTCATTGCAGGTGAATTCTTTACCAGCTAAGCCACAAAGGAAGCCCAAGAATGCTGGAATGGACAGCCTATGCCTTCTCCAGCAGATCTTCCTGACCCAGGAATAGAACCAGGGTCTCCTGCATTGCAGGTGGATTCTTTACCAGCTGAGCTACCATGGAAGCCCATCTGTCTCTCTAAAAGAAACTATATTTACTTGCATTAAAAGAAGCTAATCTGTAATTTACTAATTCAATTCTGAAATATCCCAAACACTTTATTTAGAAAGGTATTCAATAATCATTTTGTTGACTGAATCTAAGCAAAGTTCAGTCAACTTTACCAAGATTTAAACATGTCACATTTTCATACTGCTAGAAATAATCATTATTTTCAGGAATACTTTTGAAATAAGGTAGTTACAATATAAGCAACACATTTTCTTTAAAGATCATTAACCTTGAACCATTACAATTTCATGTATAAAAGATGAATGAAATGCAGCCTAATTCAGGGAAATAGATTTTGCATGGCACTGACAGCAAAAGTAAACTGGAAAGAACACTTTGATTTTCATGCAAAGTATAATCAATTGGTTAAACATGTAGGTCATCAGAATAAAGGCAAAAGAAAATTTTTTACACTAAAAATAGCTACTCTAGAACAAAAGGTGATTACCAAGAAGAGACTTATAATGCTTTTGATTAAACTTGTTTGCTTCACAACTTTATCTTACAGGTCCTTGATGGTACCAAGTTGAGGCTGGAGGCAACACAGGCAACGGGGTGGGGGTCGGGGGGGGTCAGAAGATAAATTATAAGAATACTTTGAAGTTGGTGTTAAAGCAGCATGGCCTTGCCAGAGACTTCTGAAAAATGGTAGGAACAGCTATACTATGTGTGTACAAGTCAGACAGAACTGAGGTACTTTCATTTGGAAAAACATTCTATGAAACTTATAAAGTTAAAAATCATGATAATAATGGCCTCGGAGGCTATACAGAGAGCAACTATTATTTACTGTGTGAAAACTTCATGCATAAAAACGTGTCCTACTAGCAGTTCCAACCCAAATATTGGGTTGGTCAAAAAGTTCATTTAGGTTTTTCATACTATCATCTTAAGGAAAATGAATGAATGAACATTTTGGCCAACCCAATGCAATGTGTAATATGCTAACATATTATATCTCCCATTTCCCTGTTTTTGTCATCTTTTCCTTCTGACTCTCAAGAGCTTGGTGACTGCAGCCTTTCAACCCTCCCATCTGTCTGAATTCCCTACATTTCTGAGAAAAGGAAGCTGGGGATTTGACTTAAAAGCCAGTTGCAGGAACAAAATCAAGGAGGAAACAGAACCTAGAGGAAAGAGGGAATCCCTGTTGGGTAAGTACTACTAGGAAAAAGCTGTTATATTTGAACATGAGAATACAACTGTTTTCTCTGAAAACATACCCCAGCAGGAAACTGTTTTCCATGGGGCTGATTCCAAATAACTTTGGAATATTTTACATGACAATGTCTCCTAGCCATACCAAAGTGTCTTACTGCTAAGTCACTTCAGTCGTGTCCAACTCCGTGTGATCCCATAAACGGCAGCCAATCAGGCTCCCCTGTTCCTGGGATTCTCCAGGCAAGAACACTGGAGTGGGTTGCCATTTCCTGGTCAGCTGCAAACCAGACTGGATGTTACGATGATCTTTTGCCAGATGATCTTTGTGGTGGGCTGTTCTTGCTTTCTTACATTCTAGCTTGTTGAGGCAGGGATTTGGTTACCTACTTTGCAATTGCATTCAATGGCAGCCCAAGACATATTTGTATGTGTTGGTTGGCACAGACTTGCATATCCAAGGAGTCCTTAGTTATCCTGAGCTGGTAGGGTCAGAAGGCATCATCATAGTATCACCTTATCAAGTGTCTTATCACAGAATGCCCCATTCTTCTTTACACTACAGTCTCCACGCTTTGAGGGTGACCTTGATCACAGAACTCCTAAACTCACCCAGAATACCTGCCTCGAATGGGAGTATCTTTCTGTATTAGTTCCAGGATTACTCTCTGTGCCTGGATTCTACTCTGAAAAAATATGCTCTTCTATAGGTTGGGAAGCATGCTTGTATATGATGGTCAGGACTGAGGGGGACCAGGATGAGGAGGTGAGTAAATAGGGTCACATTGTTAGAGTAAGCCAATATGGCTCGTTACCCAGGCCTGAAATAGAAGATGCCAATTCTTATCAAGTCCTCCACTCATAGCTGGGATTTACTTCCAGACTGTTTAAGGTAATAAGAAATTGATGGATGAGTAAGTTGTTGAATTTTAGGAGTTTAGCATGGCTTTAAATTGAATGTTGACTAGGGTTTAAGGCTATCTGTACATAAAGTATGAAAAGTGCCAAAAGTGCCACAGAAAACATAGAACAGAGCAAGAAGCAAGAGTGGGCAGTAATTTTAAAGGCAAGAGTCAAGGATGTGAACTAAGTTTGCTGTCATAATCATTTTGATATATATGTGAGTAAAGTCATAAGGCTGTACACCTTAACTCAATTATTGCATGTCAATTACATGTCAATAAAACTGAAAGGAAAAGAAGCATGAGTCAGTGGAGGCCACAGCAGCAAGATGACATTTTGAGCAAATGCCTGGAAAGAATGAGAGTAACAGTTGTGGGGCTTCTAAGCAAAGGACTATTTCAGGAGAGGGAACAAGCTAAGCAAAGACTTGGAAGGGGGAACATGACTACCATGAACATGGCAAGAAGGCCAGTGAGGCTGGAGCAGAGCAAATGAAGCAGAAAAAGTAAGATATGACATCAGAAAATTAATAAGGGGGAGACCGTATGAGTGTTGTATGTCTCTACATGGATTTGGAGTTTTAATCTGAGAGAATCTAGTTAGAAAGCTATGAGAGGGTTTGGAACAGAGTAGTTGCATGGTCAGATATGGATTTCATGAACATCACTCTTCAATTTTAGACAGTTTTATTATATGTCTTGGAGAAGATCATCTTGGGTTGAATACCTGGAGTGACTTATTATCCTCACAAATTTCAATGTCCAAATCTCTCCCCAGATTTAGGAAGTTCTCAGCTATAGTTTCTTTTGATACCTTTTTTGCTCTTTTCTTCTTCTCTTCCATTTCTGGGATTTTGTGATGTAGAAACTGGTTCCTTTAATGGCATCTCATAACTCATGTAAGTTTTCTTCACTCTCTTTCATCCATTTTGCTCCTCTGGCTAGATGATTTCAAATGACCTGTCTTCTAGTTCACAAATTCTTCTGCTTGGTTGAGTCTGTTCTTGTATCTCTTTACTGAATTTTTTGATTGTCCTTATGTTCCTTGACTCAAGGATGTCTGTTTGTTCTTTAAAACAATTTCGATTTCTTTGCTGAGCTTCCCATTTTGTTTATGCATTGTTTTTCTAACTTCATTTAGTTGTCTATCTTTGTTTTCTTGTAGTACAATGTGTTTTCTTAATAGGATAAGCCTGAACTCTTTGACAGACAGTTCACAGATACCAGTTTTCCTTGGTGGTGTCTTCTTTCTTTGATTATCATGATGTTTACGAATCATAGTGTCTGTATATTCAAGGAAGTGGTTGACTACCTTGACTACCTGGATTGGTTTTATCCACTGGGTAAGTCTTGAAACCAGTTTTACAGGTATAGGCCTGGCATTTGAGCCTCTGGTAATGGCCCTTGGACCTGTATCTTTGTGCACTGACAAGGATCCTGAGTACAGGGGGCATATGCAGTCCAGGTGCATGGACTACTGAGTGGGCCCTGCATCTGCATGTTTAGTGTTCGGTCCACTACTTGGATGTTCCAGGAACCTGGTATTGTAAGAGTTGACCTGGAACCTGAGGACATGAGGGCTGGCTTAGAGTTAGAACAAGCCTGGACTTGTAACTATAGGAGTCAGCCTGTGACCTGCAGCCTCAGGAGCTGAATTGTAGGCTGTGTCTGTGGGAGCTGGCCATGCATATGGCTAGGCCAAGGACCTGGATATGTGTGTATGAGCTAGAATTAAAGCTAGGGTTGCAGAGGCTGGGCCTGGTATGTAGGATCTACTTTGGACCACTGGAGCTGGCCAACAAAGGAGGCAAGAATACACCATGGGGAAAAGACAGTCTCTCCAATAAGTGGTGGTAGAAAAACTGGACAGCTACATGTAAGAGAAGAAATTAGAACATTCTCTAATGTAATACGGAGCGCCGAAGAATTGATGCTTTTGAGCTGTGGTGTTGGAGAAGACAGTCCTTTGGATATCAAGGAGATCCAACCAGTCAAACCTAAAGGAAATCAATCCTGAATATTCATTGGAAGGACTGATGCTGAACCTGAAACTCCAAAACTTTGGCCACCTGATGCAAAGAACTGACTCACTGGAAAAGACCCTGATGCTGGGAAAGATTGAAGGCAGGAAGAGAAAGGGGTGTGTGTGTGTGTGTTACTCTGCCATAAAAAAGAATGAAATAATACCATTTGCAGCCACGGGGATGTATCTAGAGATTATTATACTAAGCGATGTAAGCCAGAGTGAAAGACAAATGTCATATGATACTGCTCATACATGGAATCTAAGAAAAAACTATAAATAAACTTATTTACAAAACACAAATAAACTTGCAGACCTAGAAAAACTTATGGTTACCAAAGGGGAAAGGTGGGAGGGATAAAGTAGGAGTTTGGGATTAACACACAAAACACGACTATATCTAAAATAGCCAACAAGTACTACTGTATAGCACAGGGATCTATACTCAATATTTTGTAATATCTTATAAGGGAAAAGAATCTGAAAAATATATAATATATGTACGTATATATATATTAACTGGATCACTGTGCTATACACATGAAACTTACACAGCATTATAAATCAACTATAATTCAATTAAAAATTCATGTTTGAGACATGGCAAGTTTGAAATGTTGACTAGACAACCAAGTGGAGATGTCAGTTAGACAATTTAGATAAATTTTGGAATTTCAAGACATCCTGGTTTGAGATGTACTTTGGAAAGTCATCATCATATAGATGACATTTGAAATGGATGAGAATGCAAAAATAGAGTGAGTGTGGGTAGAAAAGAGAAAAAGTTTAAGGACCCACATACTAAGATGTCAATCTTAAGCTGTCTGGAATAGAAGCAGAAAACCAACCATGGAGACAGAGAAAGAGCAATCTGTAAGCTATGAAGATTTGATGCCCTAGAACTCAAATGAAGCAAATGTTTCAAAGATGTTAAGTCTAATAAGAGGAGGACTAAAAGTTGAATTAGCAATATGGCAGTCGTTCATATTTGTGCAATAAAAGTTTAAGTTATGAGTGTCTAAGCCTGACTCAAATGGATTCATGAAAGGATGAGAGAAGAGGAATTAGAGAGAGTGAATATAAGCAATTTTTTCAATATATTTTGCTGTGAAGGAAAATAGAGAGGTGAAACAATAGATGGAAGGTAAGTAGAGGCCAAAGAATATTTTTTTAAAAATAATCAAGTAAGATAAAATGATGTATGCTGATAGAAATGGCCCAACAGGGAGGGCAGAATTGTTAATGGGGCTGGAGCTTTGACCTTGAATATGTGAAAGACTGCAGCCAAGAACGAAAGTGGAGGGTTTGTACTCAGAAGGAGCAGGAACAGGTAATCTGTGGTTATGGAGGGAAAGGAGACGATGTGGGTACAAATGCTGGGGGGAGTGGGTGGGGTTTATCTTATAATTGCTTCAATTTTCTCAGTGAAGAAGGAAGCAAGATCATCAGTCCACAGTGATCTTTTGATTCCCCAGGCCACTCGGCAGTGACCACCTGTTTCTCATAGAATGACATACACAAGTGGTCAGTGAGATACTACTTGATTTGACAAGGGCCTACCTCTCATGCCTTCCATACACTGGCCATTTCTGTCCCTCCGTATCCCTCCAACACTACAATCTCACACCTCCAGGCCTTTGTAGGTGCCGTCTCTTCTGATGAACACCTGTTTTCTCCTTCTTTGTGCTTGGCTGACTTTATCTCATCCATCAGGCTCATATTCCTGAGTGGTCTTTCTTGATAATCTAACAGCATGGCCACCACCATCCATCCCCTCAGTCATATCACCCTGCTTAGTTACTTATCATAGTTATGAAAAACATGACAGAAACCGCCTTGTTATTGGTCTCAGAGGGACATAAACTCTTTGAGTACAGAAAGACGCTTTCTATTGTGTTCACCAAGATGTCTTCAGGATTGGTGACATCTAACTAGTAGTTTTATTTGTTGAAAAAATGAATTAGGCAAGGCCAGAGAAAATTCTATGGCCTACTTTTCACAGATATAGAGTAATATCTGAATGAAAGTCTCTAAGAATCTACTGAATACAATTTGTCAGACCAATGTAATTGTGAGATGAAGGCAATTCATTGTTAAAAGACAAGAAAAAGGCAGACTTGCACTCTTTGAATGTTAATGTTTAATTCTCAAATATGAATATTTCATTAAAAATCTACAGTATTAAGGAAGATGTTACTCAGTCATGAAAAGGAAAAAAAATAATGCCATGTGCAGCAACATAGATGGGCCTAGAGATTATCATACTAAATGAAGTAAGTCAGACAAAGACAAATATCATATGGCATTGCTTATGTTGGAGAAGGCAATGGCACCCCGCTCCAGTACTCTTGCCTGGAAAATCCCATGGACAGAGGAGCCTGGTAGGCTGCAGTCCATGAGGTCGCTAAGAATCGGACACAATTGAGCAACTTCACTTTTCACTTTCATGCACTGGAGAAGGAAATGGCAACCCACTCCAGTGTTCTTGCCTGGAGAATCCCAGGGACGATGGTGCCTGGTGGGCTGCCATCTCTGGGGTCGCACAGAGTCAGACATGACTGAAGCGACTTAGCATTGCTTATATATGGAATACAATAAAAACGATACAAATGAACTTGTTTACAAAACAGAAACAGATTCAGTGACTTAGAAAACAAAGTTCTGGTTACCAGGGGGATGGGGGTGGGGATGGTTAGCTTGGAACTGACATGTACATACTGCTGTATATAAAAATAGATAATCAACAAGGTCCTACTGTATAGCACAGGGAATTCTGCTCAATACTCTGTAATGAGCTAAGTGGGAAAAGAAATTGAAAAAGAATAGATACACGTATCAGTTCATTTCAGTTCAGTCACTCAGTTGTGTCTGACTCTTTGCCACCCCGTGAATTGCAGCACGCCAGGCCTCCTTGTCCATCACTAACTCCTGGAGTTCACCCAAACTCATGTACATCGAGTCAGTGATGGCATCCAGCCATCTCATCCTCTGTCGTCCCCTTTTCCTCCTGCCCCCAATCCCTCCCAGCATTAGGATCTTTTCCCATGAGTCAACTCTTCTCATGAGGTGGCCAAAATATTGGAGTTTCAGCGTCACCATCAGTCCTTCCAAAGAACGCCCAGGACTGGTCTCCTTTAGGATGGACTGGTTGGATCTCCTTGCAGTCCAAAGGACTCTCAAGAGTCTTCTCCAACACCACAGTTCAAAAGCATCAATTCTTCGGCCCTCAGCTTTCTTCATAGTCCAACTCTCACATCCATACATGACCACTGGAAAAACCATAGCCTTGACTAGATGGACCCTTGTTGGCAAAATAATGTCTCTGCTTTTGAAANAAACTCATGTACATCGAGTCAGTGATGGCATCCAGCCATCTCATCCTCTGTCGTCCCCTTTTCCTTCTGCCCCCAATCCCTCCCAGCATTAGGATCTTTTCCCGAGTCAACTCTTCTCATGAGGTGGCCAAAATATTGGAGTTTCAGCGTCACCATCAGTCCTTCCAAAGAACGCCCAGGACTGGTCTCCTTTAGGATGGACTGGTTGGATCTCCTTGCAGTCCAAAGGACTCTCAAGAGTCTTCTCCAACACCACAGTTCAAAAGCATCAATTCTTCGGCCCTCAGCTTTCTTCATAGTCCAACTCTCACATCCATACATGACCACTGGAAAAACCAAAGCCTTCACTAGATGGATCTTTTTTGGCAAAGTAATGTCTCTACTTTTCACTATGCTCTCTAGGTTGGTCATAACTTTTCTTCCAAGGAGTAGGTACAACTGAATCACTTTGCTATACACTTGAAACTAACATTGTTAATCAACTATACTCCAGTATGCAACATAAATTTTAAAAGCTACATTATGGAAAAATTTTTTTTAAATTATTAACAGCTGTTTTCTCAAAGTGAGGGCATACATATGAGTTAAATTTTTGGCTATATATATTTTCAAATTCTATAATATTTAAGTATATATTATATGGAGAAAAGACGGCCATAGTTTACCAATATCAATTCATTATTTAAGAAAATTTATGCTGAAGACCTAGTTGACACATGCCCTATTACCCTTCCTATGTCATCATACTTCCTCCCCTTTCCTCAATGACTTCAGCATTGGCTCAATTTTCTTTTCAATCGTAATCCCTTTTTGGCAGCTTCAACATCCTCAGTAATGACTCATCTCTGAATCTGGCTTCATTTTAACTTCCTCAAATGTAATGCCCTTCACTTCTGCTTCATTTATTCAACATGCAGCATAGTTATACCCACTACTTAATCATCTTTGGAACTATTTCCAAGGTTCTCAATCTAAAATCTGCCCTCTCTGGTAAATTCCCACCTCGTCCACTTGTCATATTCAAACAAACACTCATTTGCCATCACACAATGTTCAGCCTCTTATTTCCAGAGATTTGCACATTTGCGTTTTCCTTGCTATGATCTTTGCTCACCCATTTCAAAGCCATACCCCTGTGTCCCTAGATTTTTCAACCTCCCCGATCCTCTTTTGTATCTGCTTTCCCAATTCCTAGCTCTGGTTAAACCTCATCTTCTCTAACACTTCTCATATTTCTAAGATGTGATTGAGAGAAATTGCTAAACATACTGAAAGAATCTACTGCAATTGTAGGTTTTCCAGTTTGAACTGGATCTCTATCACTCCTCAGCAATAACAATCTTGTTACCTTGTTTCTCCCTTCATTGCATTGGTCTTTTTTTCTCCTTTTATAGTTTGGCCAATTCTCCGGAGAAACCAAGTGGGGTCTAAAATTAGAGTCCTCAGGATAGTTCCCTCCTCTGAGCCAATCATTTTTCCTACCTGTGCCACAGGAGCGAAGATCAATATGGCTGTCATCCTAACCTATATCTTTTATCTTCTGCTCCTCCCTACCCTTGACCCTTTTGATGAATGTGGAAGAGGAGAGTGAAAAAGCTAGTTTGAAACTCAACATGAAAAAAAACTAAGATCATGGCACCCAGTTCCATCACCTCATGCCAAATAGAAAGGGAAAAAGTGGAAACAGTGACAGATTTTCTTGAGCTCCAAAATCACAGTGGACAGTGACTACAGCAATAAAATTAAAAGACACTTGCTCCTTGGAATAAAGTTATGGCAAACATAGATATTGTTTTAAAAAGCAGAGACATCACTTTGCTAACAAAGGTCCATATAGTCAAAGCTATGGTTTTTCCAGTTATCACGTACAGATATGAGAGCTGGACCATAAAGAAAGCTGAGCATCAAAGAATCGATGCTTTCCAACTGTGGTACTGGAGAAGACTCTTGAGAGTCCCTTAGACTGCAAGGAGATCAAATCAATCAATCCTAAAGGAACATTCACTGGATGGACTGATGCTGAAGCTCCAATACTTTGGTCACTTGATAAGGAGAGCTGACTCACTGGAAAAGACCCTGATGCTGGGAAAGACTGAAGGCAAAGGGAGAAGGGGGAAGCAGAGGATGAGGTGGTTAGAAAGAATCACTGGCTCAATGGACATGAATGTGAGCAAACTCCAGGAGATAGTGAAGGACAGAGGAGCCTGGCATGCTGCAGTCCATGGGTTCACAAAAAGTCAGACATGACTTAGCAAATGACCAACAACAACATAAAAATATAGATATTCACAGAAATAGAGATATATGTAGATATCTTATTGACTGAGGTTTATAAAGGCTCCATGCTCAACTGGTAACTTCATTTATGCTTATGATGATCATAAATCAAGATTTTACAACTTATGTAGAATTAACATTTTCTCTAATCTTTTTTAAGATAATTTAATTCCCACCCATAAAATTTGTTTAAGTTTTGTTTAAAATTTGTTTGTTCACATGTGCAGTTAAGGAAATCAGATTGCTATGCCTCTGCGATCATAGGAACTGAGGCTTTTCTTTTAATTCTGAAAATTTAAAAACTGTCAACTCAGTGGTACAATGAAAGCCAATCTGATTAAATAGATTTTTTGACTTCCAAGTCATTTTTATGCCTGTCCTGTCCACCCCAAAGTGGATTATTCTCAATGTATTTCCATAAGAAAATGAAGTATCATTAGGGTCCTCTGAATAATAAGGCTTAAAAGAAAAAGAAAAGGGTAGAACCTAACGTGATACATGGTAGAGGAAGCTGCCCGGGTGACCTGGTTGGGAAATCCTTGGTGAAACGGGAGGAGACAGTAAGGACAAGGGAAAGGAAAATTAGAGAAAGGTAAGAGGAAGCAGCATCAGTGAGGGAAAATAAAGAATAGCTATGTAAAAGAGGAACAAATGGAATGGAGATTTTTTTTTAAAGAATTAATTTAAAAGGTGAAAAAGTTCCAGGGGATGCTGACTAAGGTATTCTTTGTGAATAAAGCCACAAACAAAGCCACAATATAAACTTTAAAGCAAAGAAGAAAGTGATGGTGATTCTCTCCTCCCTGCCTGACTGCAACTGATTTTGTAGTATGACTGTACAGATGTGATTACGTCCTTCAAGGGCAATGCAATGGATCAATGGATTCAAACAATCACAAGTATGTACCAACTCTGAGTTAGTAAATGGAAGGTAGGAGAATCCTAAAAATACAAGGCTACTGTTGTCAGAGCCCCTTAGTAACATCTTCTTTCCCATCTCTTTGATGTCACCATTTGCATAAAATCAAACACAGGGAGTTGTGGACAGGAGAAAAATGATCACTCTAATATGCATTATAAATGGATCTCAGTATCCTGAGATGTGATACAAGGAAATGCATCCCAGTGCATGGACACCCCACCAAATACTGTCAGCCAAGCTTTAATTTACAATACTGGCCATGAATTTTATGCTATTTTATGATTGATTTCTTGCTGTTGTTCACAGCATTTCATTGATCTCAGTTTACAAAATGAACCAATAATTAAGCAACATTTTCTTTTAATTCCTGGTATAAAGTGAGAAATTTCTATCTTTTAATTGGTTTCTCCCATCAAAAAATTAAAAGCAATTTTTGGGCTCCCCTGGTAGCTCAGACATTAAAAAATCTGCCTGAAAGGTGGGAGACCAGGTTCCAGATCCCCTGGAGAATGGAATGGCAACCCACTCTAGTATTCTTGCCTGGAGAAGTCCATGGACAGAGGAGCCTGGCAGGCTGCAGTCCATGGGGTCACAAAGAGTCGGACACTTTCTCTTTCACTTTGCTTCTTTATCACCTGGTTCTTTCTCTGAGAAATTCCTAGCAGTATTTCACAAAAGAAAAACAGATTTCTCCTGAACTTTCTCTCTCCTTTATGTGCATCTTGTCCACAGATCATCATGAGGATGTTGAAAAACATGGGAACCATCTAGGTAGGTACTGACCACATCTCCTTCTGTCATTGGGTATTCCAACTTGAGAACCAGGGCAAAGGCGTGGCTCAGTGAGAACCCGTCTCGGGCAGCAGACCTAAGAGGTGTTGTGCCTTCCACAGATACCCGGAAAGCAGTGAGTTATGCCAGAACACACGTGGTGTGTCAGAGTGCATTCACTTCTGCCAGAGGACAGCTCCTGCTCTACCCATGCTTCTCTGCTGATCCAGAAAAATCAGATCCTGACCTTATAATTAATAAGACAGAGGCTTTCTGTAGCCTGAACATCACTGCTCTTCTGCTTCTCATAGAAACCTTAACTTGCAACATGACGTTCTTTGGCTAGATGAGCAATTAACCAAGACAGACATTCAGTCGTGTGCTTTCTAATTAATTTACAGAGCTGGAATCATTTTGCCCAGGTAAGGATTTGCATATAAAACCACACCCAAACTACATTTCCGAACTCCACAAATTTTTTATTTATGTTTACAATATTTCCCACTTTATCAGAGAAATTCGTATCTTTTACTTTCATCAAATCCCTATTCAAAGTGTATACTATTCATGGAGAATCTCCTATTTCTCCCCAACAGATGTATGGTCTACATCCTATTTGTTTTTAGCAAATTTCCTTTGTGAGCCTCTTTATCCCAGATGTAAGTATTCACAGTGTTACATACTATTGGAGAAGAAGGATGCATCTTATAGGAACCCCCATATGACTCCTAATATTTGGACACTTCTGATGGTAGAAAAGTGAAAACTTCATTGCAAAAAGATAACTGGAAATAAAGAGAGGAAAGCCTAATCCCTCCCTCAGGATCGCAGCAGATGGCATGTGGTAGGGGAACCCTACCTGCTGTGAGTTGTCAGTCACTAGTTTGTCTGTGATAATGAGGGATGGTGCTTCCTAATTTCCCCTTCTCTCACTGGCTGGTTAGAGCAAAAGTCTTCCATACTAAACTTCTTAGGTTGATAGCATTCTTAGCCAGCAGTCTTGAGTCTGGCTTTCTGAGTCTCTCTACCACTTAATTTGTAATAAATTATGGTATATTTAGCCCAAAGTTATTTTTCTTGGATACTTTTATAATAACATAACCTAACGCAAATGTGCGCGTGCACACGCACACACACACACACACACACACACACACACACACACACTAACATCCCACCCACTCTCCTACTTTACCTCTGGACAGTAAGAGATAGAATTAGGAAATCAGTATCCAGCTTTCAATTATCATAAATGTTTTTACCTCACAAACCAAAGAGAAAGACCTGAGATAACATTACAGGAATATTATCTGAGATACTTCAGTCATATAAGTTAGCTAAATTTTCCCTAAAACACTGGGGCATTTTCCCTCAGTCTTAGCAGGATGGTTGCTATACATGTGGATTAGTTTGCAGGAGGCAGAGTTCACCTACTTGAAGTGAGGGAAGTAAATAAGTGAAATATGAGTATTAGAACTAATGAGATGCATCTGTATATGCAGATTAATGAAATCTGTGAAACTTTGAGATAAATCTGTAAGTATATCCATCTATCAAAAAGGAGACAGCATTTGGACAGGTTTTAAAGCAGTAGAGACAGAGGGAGCAGACATTCTACATAGGAAGAGTTGGCAAAGGGCACTGTTGAAGAATAATTCAGCACAAGCTTGGTTAAAAATGTTTAGATTTAGGTCAACAAAGTTTAGATTAGCTCAGGTGCAGGACATACAGAAAAAGTAAAGAAAATAAAGCTATAAAGACAGTTTGGGGTGTTTTTGGAAAGACCACTGGATTCCTGGTTGATAACTTTGTCGTGATGATGCAATGGACCCACACATAATGGAGCCAGGTATTGGGAAATCTTTGTCTAGTTCTGGCACGGCCCTTTGTCTACATGGATTTGGGGGAAACACCTGCCCTCACTGGCTCTTGGTTTCTTCATCTGTAAGAAGAGAAGTTTGAGTTTGATGCTGTGAAAGGTTAAACTCTACTGAAAGCCTATTTTTCTAAGAAAACTTAAAAATAAATTTTAAACATCCAAGAATATTGTGATAAAAGTTTTTACTTCTTACATATTTGCTCTGAACATTACAGCAGTTTGGAGAGAATCATCTGTTTCATGCCCCATAAAATGCTCTTGCAACTTAATTTGGAATGAAATGATAAGCAAATTGTCCTGCATATAAGGAGAGAATGTGTAAAATGACCACAATGGGTTCCCAGCATGTAAATTGTAATGTTGGAGTATAAATATCTTTTTAAAATTATGCTTCTACATCAACTTGTAAAAATACAATGTTTCATAAGCAACCTCTGCATTTTTAGAAGCTGAAGAAGTCTTCAATGTCACAACTAGAAGTAGATTGGCCCTTGTGAGACTTCTACCAAATTGTCTATCCTTGAATCATTTCCATGGAATGACAGATTTTTCTCTTTAAAACAGTAATTTTCGAAGGGGAATCCATCAACATTCCTTCAGGAAAAACACTTACTTTACAACTTCACACTATGACAGTGTCTAACATTTTTTTCTGAATTAATTGATATTTCACTGATGATTTTTCAAAGGAGTATACCTGTGATGATTAGTTTTATGTGTCAACTTGGGTGGGCTATGTTGTCTACTTATTTGGTCAAGGGAAAGTGAAGTCGCTCAGTCGTGTCCGACTGTTTGCGACCCCGTGGACTGTAGCCCCTCAGCCTCCTCTGTCCATGGGATTCTCCAGGCAAGAATACTGGAGTGGGTTGACATTTCCTTCTCCAGGGGATCTTTCTGACCCAGGGCTTGAACCCAGGTCTCCCACACTGCAGGCAGATGCTTTAACCTCTGAGCCACCAGGGAAGCAAAAGTTAGTCTAAATGTTACTGTGAAGATATATTATAAATGGGATTAACATTTATAATCAGTTGACTTTAAATAAAGCAGATTATTCTGCACAATGTAGATGAGTCTCATCCAATCAGTTGAAGGTCTTAAGAGCAAAGACTGAGGTTTCCCAAATAATAGGGAATTATGTCTCTACACTGTATCATAAAAATTCTACCTGAGTTTCTAGCCTGTTGCTGTGCCCTGTGGATTTTAAACTCAAGGCAGCAACATCAAATCTTCCTTGGGTCTCTTGCCTGCTGACCTGTCCTACAGATTTCAGACTTTCCCACAATCACCTGAGCCAAGTTCTTAAGATAAATTTTTCCACTTCACTCTCTTTTCTGCCCTCACCACTCCTCTCTCCTTTCCTCATTCTCTGTTTTTCTAACTTCAGTACAGAAGGGTCCCAACTGGAGTGTAAGATATGTGTATATTTCTTTGGCTCTATCCAGCAGAGTGGGTAACCAGCACTCGGTATCAGAAATGGATAGCAATAGTCTTGGCAGTAGGGGTAGGTTTGGAAATCATAGAAAGAGGGAAGAAATGTGTGTGTACTATGGATTCAGATATATCTGAGTATTCAGAACAATTCATGAGATGGTTCAACAGGAGTCTGTGTTGAAAACTTGGAAACATTTTTAAGAATTCACCACTGAAGAAGCTGGCATGCTTTGGTTCTCAGAAGAGAGAGATTATTTTCAAAAGAGCCTCATGTTTGTTTACTTAGACTTGTCTTGCTAAACTTTTAAAGACACTGGAATGCATTCAGGATTCCTTGAGGACTCATTGACCCAGAGGGATGGGAACACATGTAAACCTATGGCTGATTCATGTCAATGTATGGCAAAACCACTACAATATTGTAAAGTAATTAGCCTCCAGTTAAAATAAAATTTTAAAAATACAAACCTTAAAAAAAAATCAAAATTTACATTATTGGAAAAAAAAAAGAGTGATGCAAGGAATAAAGCCATTCTTTCACCACCATTGATACCAGGAGGAAGAGGAATATCAGCAAAGTACAATGACAGAGAGTATAGGATCCATCTAGGACAATCCTCAGTTCAGTTCAGTCACTCAGTCGTGTCCGACTCTTTGCGACCCCATGAATCGCAGCACGCCAGGCCTCCCTGTCCTTCACAAACTCCCGGAGATCACTCAAACTCATGTCCATCGAGTCAGTGATGCCATCCAGCCATCTCATCCTCGGTCGTCCCCTTCTCCTCCTGCCCCTAATCCCTCCCAGCATCAGAGTCTTTTCCAATGAGTCAACTCTTCGCATGCAGTGGCCAAAGTACTGGAGTTTCAGCTTTAGCATCCCTTCCAAAGAAATCCCAGGACTGATCTCCTTCAGAATGGAGTGGTTGGATCTCCTTGCAGTCCAAGGGACTCTCAAGAGTCTTCTCCAACACCACAGTTCAAAAGCATCAATTCTTCAGCACTTAGCCTTCTTCACAGTCCAACTCTTGCATCCATACATGACCACTGGAAAAACCATAGCCTTGACTAGATGGACTTTAGTCGGCAAAATAATGTCTCTGCTCTTGAATATACTATCTAGGTTGGTCATAACTTTTCTTCCAAGGAGTAAGCGTCTTTTAATTTCATGGCTGCAATCACCATCTGCAGTGATTTTGGAGCCCCAAAATATAAAGTCTGACACTGTTTCCACTGTTTCCCTGGAAGAATAATCTTAGTGCCCACTCGATCCTGGGGGAATTTAAGGTGCCCCCTGGTAGGCAACTACGTCACCTGGGAGTAGACTCAGTACCTGGTGGAGTGTCAGTGGAAGAGTAGCAGCACCTCTGATGCCCAGCTGTGGTGATGTTTATCTAGATCAGGGCCATAGAAATGCCTAGTGCAGTTACTATAGCACTTGGCCAACTGATACCAGGTTTCATCCTAAGTCCATGTGAGAAAACCCATATGGCTCCACAGATATGTGGATGGATTAGTTTGCAGGAGGCAAAGATCACCTAGTAGAGGTGGAGGCAATGAAAAAATGAAATATGAGTCTTGGAATTAAGAATTATTTGTATATTCAGATTAATGAGATCTGAAGTAAATCTGAACTAAATCTAGCTACCTACCTATATATCCATTCATCCACCCAGCCACCCATTAATCTATATCACCTTTAGAGTATAATCAATGAGGGCTCACTCTGTCACACCTGGTGCTTTGGGACTCTGTATGTTTCTTAGATGGACAGTGTCATCAGAGTATAGATTCAGGAGATGAAAGTGAAAACAGGTATAACTTACAAGTGATAAAAGAGGAAAATTGGTTCTTTTTCCTTTTTTTCATATAACCCCAAGCTGAAGCTCCAATACTTTGGCCAGATGTGAAGAACTGACTCACTGGAAAAGACCTCCGTGCTGGTAAAGATGGAAGGCAAAAGGAGAAGAGGGTGGCAGAGGATGAGATGGTTAGATAGCATCACCAACTCAATGGACATGAATTTGAGCAAACTCTGGGAGATAGTGAAGGACAGGGGAATGTGGCATGCTGCAACCCATGGGTTCCCAAAGAGTCAGACATTACTTAGCCACTGAACAATAACATATAACCCCAAAACAACCTTCTGCCCTTTTCCTCTCAAAGACTGCTCAAAACAAATGAAAAGCCAAATGAAACTAAAACAAAGAAAACCAAAATGAGGCAGATTAAGACATGGTCATTGAAGTTGAGAAAAAATAACACAGCCTTATTTGAGTAATAAGATAAGATAGAGAAACACATACTATATTTTACAAAAGTTAGAAAATATGGTATAATGATATAAATATGAGACAATATATCTGAATTTAGGATGGCTTGGCTATACCTAATATAGCAAAAACATACATTAGTATTGCATTTATATGTAAATCATTTAAAAAAATCTGACAATAGAATAGCATTTGTTAATTATAAATAATGTTAATAAACATGACTATGCCATTATATGCATAATGATTTGCATTTTCCTAAGGCTTTTTTCACCATACAACCAGTTATTTGCATTTTGGGGGTAACTGTGTATGTGCAGATATTTAAAAACTAAACTAGTACACTGTAAAGAGTACAACATGAAAAGCAAAAATCTCCCTCACATTTCCAATTCAGTGTATTTAAAATTTTAACTACTAGGACAAGAGACTTTGAAACAAACCAAAATTATTATGGTAGATTTCACTGATAAAGCTGATGTTGATTGTTTCTAAGTTTGGTTAATAACCATGTGATCAATTTCCTTTTTTCCCCCTTTGATACAGTTGTTATTATGTAAAGCAATCCCATGGATGGAGGAGCCTGGTAGGCTGCAGTCCATAGGGTCACTAAGAGTCAGACACGACTGAGCAACCTCCCTTTGACTTTTCACTTTCATGCACTGGAGAAGGAAATGGCAACCCACTCCAGTGTTCTTGCCGAGAGAATCCCAGGGATGGGGGAGCCTGGTGGGCTGCCGTCTATGTCACACAGAGTTGGACACGACTGAAATGACAGCAGCAGCAGCAGCAAGGCCCACTACAAAAGCAGGGAGGCAAACCTTAAAATACTACCGGATTGTGTTCCAGTGCATGAAAATAAGAAAAATAGAAAAGGAATCAGCAAAGACTTGGGTTTGAGTTTTCTCTCTTGATTTGTGTAAAGGTGAGTGAATCACTGAAGTTTTAGGCCTCACTTTATATTATTTGTAACATCTCTACTTACAATTAATGTGAAGATAAAATAAGACAAACAGCCATAAGAACATTTTATAAAGAAGAATGCATTACACAGGTAAGATATAACAATTTTAAACCATGAACAACAGCAGAGGCTAATGGATTCTTTTAATTTAGATGCACTCCCAAGAATTAAGGATCACAAATACAGCAAATAACATACTTTAAAAATAGTTATCCTATAATTATCTAAAGGTCAGATAAAAAATTTCAACTAAATCGAAAGCATATAGTCCATTTAGGGAAAGGAAGTATATTTATATGACAATACACACATTCAGAAATAGTTTTTGTCGGCATTTATTTCTGTATTCACTCCACAAATATTTGTCAGGCATCATCTGCTATGTGCATCTAATACGTTTTTTATATGCTGAGATTCAGCACATAAGATGTGTACAAGATATTTTCAGGTATCTCTTTTGAACTAGACATCACTTTCGGTTATGTTTTCCAAACTTCAAAGATGCTATACTTTTTATGGTGTAGATATTTATTGTATACCCATGATTCCAAACCACTTTAATTTTTATTACTTCAATAAACTATAATATAAAATAGTAAGTGATTTGAGAAAAATATTTGTGCAAAAGTACAAATGATCGTGTGTCTCTTACAATGAAGACAGATAGTTATAAGAGGAACTAATTTAGTGAATAACTAAAGTTCCACTGATTAAGACCAAATTAAAATGAGGATATTAGTGCCAAAACACTTATAGACACAAAATTGAAGATAATGTATTAGTGTTAATATTTTACTATAGAATATTTTACTACCAGCCCCCAAATGCTGACATTTTCAGGCTCTTAATTTTTCATCATATTATACAGTAAATCACATCTAAAAATAAATTATGAGAATATTGATGAAATGTAAGTGCAAGTATTTGTTTATTCATGCTACGATACCCATCTGACAAAGGGGAAAAGATCAATTATATGTACCTGTTTAATTTGTCTAGAGTCATCATCTGTCTCTTTACATTTGGTGAGTAGCTTCACTAATACTAAAATTGCAATGAACTTTTCTCAGATTTTCCATGGTAGTAACTTTACAAGATTTCTATTTCCTTAATCACACTGTAAAATATTTCTAAATACCTTGATTAGTTTGTTTAATGTTAGTATCTATGAACTAACTTTATTTACAGCACATAGTTTAAAATAGTCTATTTCTTTACCAGGATAGATCAGAATACCACCATCATTAAAACAAAATAGTTGAAAAGATATGAAAGCCAAACTTCAGTTTTTATAAAGTGATTTTTCAGAGGGAGAATTTGATAGACGCTGAATGAGAAATGTGTACTCAAAAGTTTGTGGGAGTTCAGTTTACACTAAAAGTGTGTTGCTTTATGGAAAACATTTATTTGATTTATATTTTAAAAACCAAGCTTAACTTTAGAGCAGTGATTCAGCTGCAAGGGAAATCTCTTAAAATTATCTATATAGTCTTTTCAACACCCCAAGTTCCAACCTAATAGAATTTATGACCAGCATCGTCTTGATTTTTGCATAATAGAGCTACACAACTGGCAGAAAGTGACTTTCTAATCTCTCTACATGAAATAGATATTCAAACATTTGCATATTTGGTGTATATCCCTAGGAGTTGTTGAACTTGTGTACATTTCTACAGTAGGGTAGAAAAAAAAGTAGAGGGCAGTATAGGAGTATAATCTTTGCAAAATAATCTTTAAAAGTTGGGATATATGAGGTGAACTTCCTTAAGCTCTAGAGGAATTTTTTTTACTTGAACTCTTTTTCTACTGTTAGATTTGAATGCAACTGGGTAGTATAGAAAACACGAGGACAGGATATTTAACCAAGCAAACAGGATGATTTTGTTTAAGTCATGGGTCATTTACTAACACTCAGCTGAAATTTGCCACTTATAGTAAAAACCACAGTTTTATGTTTAAAATATGTATCAGTCTTTTGCTTGTGATTACTTGGGATTAAATTGCATAACTACTCTAAAAGTTTTAAATAACTTCAATTTTTACATCCTTTAATATAATCAAATGAGTCATATTTATAGCTATGGGATGGTTTTCCACAAATTGTATGCTTATGAGACTCGCATAGTCTGTACAGCTGTGTAATCTGAAAAAAAAAGAAGCAAATATTTTCCCAGTGGATATCAAGCACTGGGGTCACGTGTCATTTCTCTAATACCAACCAACTTGTCTGACTCAGTCTCAAGTTAGTCTGTTTCTGAGCATCCCTTCAAATACCAGTCTGGCATCCTGACAAATCATCCACATAACAATATCTAGTTTTCACATAAATGAAAAAAATTGATTTATTCATTCTGAAAACAATCTTTATTATTCCTTTATGATATGTGTGTGTGTGTGCCTGGTTGCTCAATCATGTCTGACTCTTTGTGACCCTCTGGACTGTAGCCCATCAGTCTCCTCTCTCCATTGGAGATTCTCCAGGCAAGAATACTGAGCCTCCCATGTCTTCAGGATAGATAGAACATGAAAGATACAGATCCTGCCCTAGGGCCTCACAGTCTAGAGATAAAGATGACTAAGTCAATCAAAAATTCCAGTAGAGTAAGCTGAATGACAGTAAAGCGTCTGCCTGCAATGCAGGAGACCCAGGTTCGATCCCTGGGTTGGGAAGATCCCCTGGAGAATGGAAATGGCAACCCATTCCAGTCCTCTTGCCTGGAAAATTCCATGGACAGAGGAGCCTTGTAGGCTACAACCCATAGGGTCCCAAAAAGTCAGACACGACTGAGCGACTTCACTCACTCACCCAAGATAAACAACATGAGAGATGGGAGCCCAGAGAGGAAAATTGTAAGCCATATGTCAACATGCATTCAACATTCAGAAAATTAAGATCATGGCATCCGGTCCCATCGCTTCATGGCAAATAGATGGAGAAATAATGGAAACAGTGACAGACTTTATTTTGGGGGGTTTCAAAATCACTGAAGATGGTGACTGCAGTCATGAAGTTAAAAGATGCTTGCTACTTGGAAGAAAAGCTATGACTAACCTAGACAGCATATTAAAAAGCAGAGACATTACTTTGCCAACAAAGGTCCGTCTAATCAAAGCTATGGTTTATCCAGTAGTCATGTATGAATGTGAGAATTGGACTATAAAGAAAGCTGAATGCCAAAGAATTGATGTTTTTGAACTGTGGTGTTGCAGAAGACTTTGAGAGTCTCTTGGACTGCAATGATATCCAACCAGTTCATCCTAAAGGAAATCAGTCCTGAATATTCACTGGAAGGACTGATGCTGAAGCTGAAGCTGAATACTTTGGTCACCTGATGCAAAGAACTGACTCATTGGAAAAGATCCTGATGCTGGGAAAGATTGAAGGTGGGAGGAGAAGGGGATGACAGAGGATGAGATAGTTGGATGGCATCACTGACTCAATGGACATGAGTTTGTGTAAACTCCGGGAGCTGGTGATGGACAGGGAGGCCTGGCATGCTGCAGTCCATGGGGTCGCAAAGAGTCAGACACGACTGAGTGACTGAACTGAACTGAACATGCACCATGCCACTCTTTAGTCAAACACTATAATATCTGAGCCTCTTGCATGAATGGATGAATGAATGAATAAGTGGATGAATGTAAAAGAACCACAAATAAGCATTCTTAAAAATAGTTTATTCTAATATTCTTTTAGGTTTTACTTTCCAAAAATGGGAAAGAAGGAGGGAAGGAAAGAAGGGAGGGAGGGAGAAGGGAGGAATAAATATTGGTTGAATTTTCTTTACCTTGTTGTGCAGTTATATTCTATTATCGCATAGTATAACTACTGTTGGGCTTCCCAAATGGTGCTTGTGGTAAAGAACCTACTTGCCAATGCAGGAGACATAAGAGAGGTGGGTTTGATCCAGATCCCTTGGAGGAGGGCATGGCAACCTACTCCAGTATTCTTGTCTGGATAATCCCATGGACAGAGGAGCCTGGTGGGCTATAGTCCATGGGATTGCAAAGAGTCGTACACAACTGAAGTTACTTAGTATGTAGGCATACCTACTGTTGTGGGCTGAGTGATATCCCTGCCAAAATTCATACATTGACTCTCTAAAGCCAGTAGCTCAGAATGTGACTATACTTGAATATAGAGTCTTTAAAAAGGTGATTACATTAAAATGAAGCTGTTAGCATGGGTCTTAATCCAATCTGACTGGTGTTTTTATAAGAAGAGGAAGGTTGGACACAAAGACACCAGGGATACATGTGCAGAGAGGAAGGACATGTGAGGACAGGGCCAGAAGGCGGCCATCTGCAAGCCAAGAAGAGAGGCCTCAGGAGAAACCAAACCTGCTGACACCTTGATCTTGGACTTCTAGCAGGAAGGACTGTGAAAAAAAAAATTCCTGCTGCTTAAGCCACTGGTCTGATATTTTGTCACAGAAGATCTAGCAAACTACCATTTCTGTTGAGTGGATTAAAAGGATATGTTATCCTTTCAGGTCCATAGTTAATTGAAATAGGGATGATATGAGGTCATCCAGCAATCATAAAAATTCCAGTTCATGTTGGGTAACTTTTCATTACTGACTTTAAAGAAAGGACCCTTTCCCATCAATAGTACATTCTGCAGAGCTATATTTTCTACATTTATCTCCTCAATTTATGAGTACTGAATATTAGAAAGTTCTCATTTAACCTAAGTAGCTTGCTTTAAAATTTAAAAACTAAAGCTAACATTTGAATAAGAGACATTTTAGTTGACATGTTGTCTTTAAGAATACATTGATAATGTGAGGAAGATATGAATGTTGTATTAATATTTTGACACCACCGAATGTTATTAATAATGTAATGGAATTTCCCATTATTCTTTCATTTTAAATTTAGTTAAGATCTGTGATCTGGGAGTCAAAAAGTTAAAGCACCAAAATTTTAGTCCTAGCTTTGTCATTAACTAGTTTTATGATTCCACGCATATCAATTAGGTTTTCAGAATATCTATTTCCTCATCTGCCAAATGGGAATAAAACCATTTAATGTTTTATATATCATTTTGTAATTTAAAGGCTCATAGAAGCTAGGACATGAGAAAATATTTTGAAATTATAAGTTATCAAGAAAAATATCAGGAAAACTATCAGTTCTTGGGATGAAAAAAATGTTTTTAACTTTTCTTAGTCTAAGAAAGAAGCTATGAAGGAAAGTATTTCTAAATTTGACTATAAGTTTAAGCAAAAAACTTAAACTTGGACTTCCCTGGTTCAGACGGTAAAAGCATCTGCCTACAATGAGGGAGAGCTGGGTTCAATCCCTGGGTGGGGAAAATCCCCTGGAGAAGGAAATGGCAACCCACTCGAGTACTCTTGCCTGGAAAATCCCATGGACAGAGAAGCCTGGTAGGCTACAGTCTGTGGGGTCACAAAGAGTTAGACACAACTGAGTGACTTCACTTTAAGCAAAAAAGACTTTGAAAAACTACCATAAATAGGAAAAAATATACAAATAACCAAAATAGAAAAAAGAATTATAGTGCCATGAAATGACAAGAATACTTCATGGTAAAAAATATTTACAAAAGAGGAAGAAGAATATATAACTTTAATACAGAAAATCATTGGGGGAATTAATTTTTAAAAATTAGAAATATGTACATATAAAATATTACATAAAGGGATGTTGGCATTACAATACTTATTATAATAGAGAAAATTAGAAATTATATTATACTTAATTATCGATGTTATCCATTCATATATATCTTATTTATCAATTATCCAGTTCCCTTCCAGGAGCTTAGCAATTATTACACATTTTTGTATAGCCCCAGAGGTAGTCTAAATAAAATAATCAAATATACAAATGTTAGTGGTGTATAGATATGTTTTTCATACACCACAGTGGTGTATGAGTACTTACAATACACTTTGAAGAAGCTACCATACTGGTAAAGTTTTGCTCATTCTACTGAATAACTATGTAATCACAATAAAACAGTGTACATGTTAGTTGTTAGCCATAAGTTATTTAAGTAGTCTTCTATGATGTTCATTGGCTTCCCTGATGGTTCAGAGGTTAAAGCACCTGCCTGCAATGCGGGAGACATGGGTTTGATCCCTGGGTGGGGAAGATCCCCTGGAGAAGGAAATGGCAGCCCACTTCAGTATTCTTGCCTAGAAAATCCCATGGACAGAGGAGCCTGGTGGGCTATACTCCACGGGGTAGCAAAGAGTTGGACATGACTGAGCAACTTCACTTCACTTCATGATGTTCATTAGGCTTTTAATTTATACTATGTTGCATTATGTTATATTACACTACAGTAGTATGTTTGCATGTGGCTAGAAAAATCAGTCACTTTGAAAAAATGTCATAATAAAATGTAAAATTTTCAAGATCTTTGGGATATTATCTACTATGTTTTGTTTTGGTTTTCTTTTTTTTTCCTTTTTGATTACTTCAAAAGTAAAGTTTTGATTAGTTCTATTACTGTTATATCAGTTCAGTTCAGTCGCTCAGTCATGTCCAACTATCTGCAGCCCCCATGGACTGCAGCACACCAGGCTTCCCTTTCCATCACCAACTCCCAGACTTATTCAAACTCATGTCCATCAAGTCGGTGATGCCTTCAACCATCTCATCCTCTGTTGTCTCCTTCTCCTTCCACTTTCAATCTTTCCCAGCATCAGGGTCTTTTCCAATGAGTGAGTTCTTCACATCAGGTGGCCGAAGTATTGGAATTTCAGCTTCAGCATCAGAGCTTCCAATGAATATTCAGGACTGATTTCCTTTAGGATGGACTGGTTAGATCTCCTTGCTGTCCAAGGGACTCTCAGGAGTCCTCTCCAACACCACAGTTCAAAAACAACAATTCTTTGGCGCTCAGCTTTCTTTATAGTCCAACTCTCACATCCATACATGACTACTGGATAAACCATAGTTTTGATTAGATGGACCTTTGTTGGCAAAGTAATGTCTTTGCTTTTTAATGTGCTGTCTAGATTGGTCATAACTTTTTCTCCAAGTNACCCCATGGACTGCAGCCTACCAGGCTCCTCCATCCATGGGATTTGCCAGGCAAGAGCACTGGAGTGGGGTGCTATTGCCATCTCAATGATATATAACATAACTACATTTATTTAAGAAAATATTCAAGTATCAAATAGCAAGTTTCAACAATCAGTTCAGTTCAGTCTCTCAGTCGTGTCTGACTCTTTGCGACCCCATGAATTGCAGCATGCCAGGCTTCCCTGTCCATCACCAACAATACAAAACTGCAATTACTTTTGGACTAATCTAATATATATTACAATATTAACACATATATAGGGAAGGACAAGGAAGCTTGGCATGCTGCAGTTCATGGGGTGGCAAAGAGTTGGACACAACTTAGGGACTAAACAACAAATTATTGATTCTATTTTTGATAGATATTGGCCTATTCATCTTATCTTTATCCTTGTGCAAAGTTTGATATTCGTGTCTTTCAAGTAATCTTCCCACAAATAGGTTGATAAATATAATATTAAAATACTCTAACACACTTATTTTGTACATGGAATATATTAGTTTAGAATTAGTTAGATTGATTTGTTAATCTCATAGAGTTCAGAGTGTAAATAGAGCTTCTAAGGAATTTAATTCTTGTTAAGTTCTTGGATGAAATGTCACAGTTATCAGCCAGATTTGTGTGAAAGAAAAATATAATAAAATAAACCCTAGGTATAAAATGCCCTCCTAACTTTTCCCAAACACTGTAATAAAAAAGAGAGAGAATAGACCTGCAAGAGTACAGCTGATGGTACAAACCAATTACCTGCATAATAGCAATTATTAAAATTGTTATAAGCTGGCAGTGGTAAATATTATTACTACATGCATATATGCAGGTGAATTTATCCTATGTAAGAATGTACAGAAGGCTGTAAGTGGCAGGAATTTATTAGCATTCCAATATCTGTTTTTTTGTTTGTTTGTTTGTTTTTTTAATTTATTTATTTATTTATTTTTAAATTTAAATTTACAATACTCTATTGGGTTTGCCATACATCGACATGAATCCACCACAGGTACACACAAGCTCCCAATCCCGAATCTCCCTCCCACCTCCCACCCCCCAACGTCTCTCTGGATCATCCCCGTACACCAGCCCCAAGCATCCTGCATCCTGTATCAAATAGAGACTGGTGATTCGTTTCTTACATAACAGTATATATGCTTCAGTGCCATAAATATTTTTAAAGGAATNTTAACTTTACAATACTCTATTGGGTTTGCCATACATCGACATGAATCCACCACAGGTACACACAAGCTCCCAATCCCGAATCTCCCTCCCACCTCCCACCCCCCAACGTCTCTCTGGATCATCCCCGTACACCAGCCCCAAGCATCCTGCATCCTGTATCAAATAGAGACTGGTGATTCGTTTCTTACATAACAGTATATATGCTTCAGTGCCATTCCAGATCATCCCGCCCTCTCCTACTCCCTCTGAGGCCAAAAGTCCATTGTCTATGTCTGTGTCCTTTTGTTGTCACACATACAGGGTCGTCCTTACTATCATTCTAAATTCCATATATATGTGTCAGTATTAATTTCTAATGCCAACTGTTTCTTAAGCCTGTACATTGTTACTTATTATAAATAACAAAAAGTGTTTTACTAATAGGTTTTTAATGAGAAGTAAATAATTACTCCATTATTATTAAGAAAGTGAAAGAAAGTGAAGTCGCTCAGTCGTGTCTGACTCTTTGCGACACCATGGACTGTAGCCTACCAGGTTCCTCCATCCATTGGATTTTCCAAGCAAGAATACTGGAGTGGGTTGCCATTTCCTACTCCAGGAGATCTTCCCAACCCAGGGATTGAACCCGGTCTCCCTCATTATAGGCAGACACTTTACCGTCTGAGTCACCAGGGAAGTGCCCCTATTAATATAAGGACACTACTATTTATTTCTCAGGAACTTAATCCTCAACTTGCCTTACAATCTAGTTATTGGATTGCAAATTATGTTTATTGGTTTCATTTTACATGCAAGCAATGATCTTATAAATATATTTAAATTTATGATCATTGTTTACACGGTATAAATTGCTGTATTTTTCCCAATCTTCGGAAATTGATCCCCTAATTATGGGATAATTACTATTCAGTGATAGAGTAATTATAGAGTAATCGCTAAGTCATTATTGAGTAATACCATTGTAACACCATGAAATTACAGGGTAGATAAATGCATGCCAATTTTTACATACTAAAGCACAGTATAGAAAATCCAATAATTATATTTAATCGCATTTAAGGAAACCATTCACTAAATCACACTAATCAGTTTTTAGTATTCATATATATTAGTGAAATTGCTTCAAGCCAAATCCTTTATTTTCATATGAAAGAAAATAGCTTAATTTTTGTGGGAAAGTTAATAGTGGAGACAGATTGTATAATAGAAATTTATGTTTTCTCTTTAAATATCACTGTGCATATTACCTTTCATGTTTATGTGATCACAAATGGGATTTTTAGGGGAAAATATTATCATTTTAAATGTAGCTATCCCAATGAATTGAGCAGAAACTGAAAAGAACTAGCTTCTATCATTCTAAATTTTTATACACTAAATTTACATACAGATTCCCCCTTATATTAAACAAATAAACAAGCATGCTTTTGTGGGAGGAATAGATTCTGAAACTTCAGTTACATATTTTTATGGCTCAGTGTCATGAAAGACAAAAAATTATTGGGGAAATTATTCTAGATTAGGGAAGAATTAAATTCATGACAAGTAAAATTAATAAATGATTCTAGCTTAAACTCTTTGTCATAAAATGTAACAAGTATGTGGTATTATTAAGAGAATTAGAGAAATTAGAATTTGGGTTTTATATTGAGCAAGAGTTTTGCATCCATGTTAAATGTGCTGATTGTGTACATTATATTGTTTTATGTTGGAGGATATACTTGATTGTTGATAATATATGCTTTGATATTAACCACTATGCACTCCCATTCCAGGAAAGATGTTTGTTTGGACACACATACACACACTCACATTCACACACATTTATGGAGAGAAAGAGGGAGAAAAAAAGAGAGCAAAAATAACAAAATCTTGATAAGAAAGAGATAACTATATGAATGATAAATACATAAATGCTCATTATAGTATTCTTGCAACTGTTTTACTGAATACAGTTAATTTACAATGTTGTGTTAATCTCTGCTGTATAGCGAAGTGACTCATAACACATATATATATATTCTTTTTTAAATATTCTTTTCTATATAGTTTATCACAGGATATTGAATATTGTTCCCTGTGTTATACATTAGGACATTGTTGTTTATCCTTTCTAAATTTAATAGCTTGAATCCAGCAACCCCAAACACCCAGTCCATCCTCTCCCTCTACTCTTCTCCCATGGCAACCATGAGACTTTTCTCTATGTCGATGAGTTTTTTTCTTTCTGTAGATATGTTCATTTATGACATATTTTAGGTTTCACATGTAACTGATATCATATGATAACTGTTTCTCTTTCTGACTTATTTCACTTAGTATGATAACCTCTAGTTTCATCCATGTTGCTGTCCAGGGCATTATTTTGTTCTATTTCTTTGCTAAGTAGTATTCCATTCCATTTTATAATTTGTACATCTTCCATTGTATTCTATTTTATATATCATACATCTTCTTTATCCATTCAACTGTCAGTGGACATTTAAATTGTGTCCATGTCTTAACTATTGTGAACAGTGCTGCTTTAAATATAGGGGCACATGTAACTTTTTGAATTATAGTTTTGTCTGGGTATATTCCCAGCAGTGAGATAGCTGTTTCTTTATAATGTCTTTATGTTTCTAAAATATGAGTACAAAATTATAAAGAAATGTAGAACATTTCACTTAAATTAGTTCTCAGTTCAGTTCAGTTGCTAGGTCCTGTCCAACTCTTTGTGACCCCATGAATCGCAGTATGCCAGGCCTCCCTGTCCATCACCATCTCCCAGAGTTCACTCAGACTCACGTCCATTGAGTCAGTGATGCCATCCAGCCATCTCATCCTCTGTCATTCCCTTTTCTTCCTGCCCAATCCCTCCCAGCATCAGAGTCTTTTCCAATGAGTCAACTCTTCGCATGAGGTGGCCAAAGTACTGGAGTTTCAGCTTTAGCATCATNACTGAACTGAACTGAACTGCTACAATATTATGACATGCTTTTTGAAAGATTACTGATTATATATTTAATACATATTGATATGCTTCTTTCAACACATACAGATTTACTTTTTTACTTTTTCAATAGCTACATAGTATTGTTTCTGTGTGCTTCCCTGGTGACTCAGTGGTAAAGAACCCGCCTACAATGCAGAAGCTGCAAATTTGATCCCTGGGTTGGGAAGATCCCCTGGAGAAGGGAACAGTAACCCACTCCAATATTCTTGCCTGGGAAAACCCATGGACAGAGGAACTTAGCAGGCTACAGTCCACGGGGGTGCAAAAGAGTCAGACACAATAGCGACTAGACAACAACAATAACATTTTTTCTCTAGATGTACTTTATATATCAGTCGCCTATTCATGGATATTTGTTATTAATATTTTCCGATTTTTAAAAATATTACAATATTGCAGTGAATATTCTTTATTCATATATCTTTGTACACCTGCCCCAATATGTCTGTAGGGTAAATTCCTAAAAACAGACTTGCCAATTCAAGGGTTTGTACATAAAATATTTTTACAGATATTACCATGGCCTCCATAGAGATTCTTATATTTGACCATCAGTGAAGGGAACTTCCCTAACCCTCACCTATCCTAGGTTTTAGAAAACTTTTGAGTCTTTGCCAACACATATGGAACAACAGCAAAAAAAAAAAAAAGATGTCGTTTTTGGTTTCAATTTGCAGTTCTCCCGTAAGTGTCTCCATTTCAATCATTTAGCAAAAAGATGGCAAAAGATGTGCTGAGTGATTTACAACTGCAGAAAGAGCGACTCCACACCAGCAATGTTTTGTGTCCCTTGGCCTAATAATGTCTGCTTTCCAGATATTTTCAAGAAGCAGGTAGCTTTTGAGAAAAATCCAATAAAAGTACAGCTGGAGATGGTTTATTTATAAATGAGTGTGTTGATGAAGAAACACTGATGCCGACCTCCAGACATGATTCTGACTGTAATTTTCCGGCCTATCTGAAAGGCTGCCGATCACACTGTTGTTGATGGCTGGACCGCTCTGCAGTCTGGCGCTGACCTGTCTGGGCACCTGAGCAGACCAGGCTCGTCAGATGAACTCATTCCTAAAGCAGCCCTTTGTTTTCACTTTTTGGGGAGCTGGCAGTGGGGCAGCTGTTTATAGAGTTTCATATGTAAGGCACGGATTACCTCGGCTGATCTTCTTGATCTCACCGCACCTGCCCTGTAGTGACCCTATCGGGTGTCACCGCAGGTATGGGAAGAGCAGATCCAGGAAGGGCGTCTGTCCATCTGCACACAGATCCCCAGCTGCTCCCCACCTCCCTGGTCATCTTTGGAGGCCACGCCTTCTGCCTTTGTGACAGGGATTGCTGCACAACCAACTTGCTCGCCCACATGCTTCCAGCTGTAGCTCGACAGTTTGAACATGGCCCATCAGGTCAGGCAGAGAATAGGTGCGTCCTCGCTCCCAGGCGGATTCTGGACCCAGAGCAGCCAAGGGGCCGCCTCTTCCTTCCAGATGCTTTTCTTGGGCCACATGGAAAAGTCCCTGGGCACAAAGTAGTTGACACTGAGGTCATGAATCCCATGTGCTGGGATTTGGATCTCAACTCCTCCCATTAATTACTGTGTGGCCTAGAGGAAGCTACTTAACTTCTCTGTGCCTCAGATTTATTTACAGAAGCCTATCATACCTAACTCATGGGCTTTCAATGAGAAGAGTTCTTGGCCTAAAGCACCACTTCCATAATTGCTGGCTGTTTTTATTGCAACTAGCCTATGAGACCCAGACTCTCCTGAAATGAAAAGCCTATATTCCGTTTTCAGATTTGAGTAGCAGTGAACTAGTAAGTCCAGGATTCATCAGAAATCATTTCTCTTCTCTCTCCTTTCTGGACCTACTTTCTCTGGTTTATTGCCTTGCCTACTCTTCATGTGAAGACTCAAACTGTCAGCAGCAGGATCATGAGGGAGGGCTGTCGGGCTCAGCTGGGCGGTGTAGCAGAGTTCTGCATTTTGCACACAGCTGCCGTTTCCCCTACATCTCCCAGCAAGTGTGGTTGTGGACTCAGGACAGCTATGCTCCGGCAGGGGCTGGGAGGAGACAGTGTCCAGATGTGGGAACTGAGTAGGGGGAAAACGCCCTGCTCACAGTCAGGACCAGGCTGAACAAAATTAAGAGTTGGAAAGAACTTTCTCCGAGATCTAACCTTTCTCTTTGCTTTCATAGCCCAGATGTTAATTGCATTCATCCCAAGCGGTGGGGGTGGGGGGGTGAAAGGAGAGGCAGGCAAAGATCAAGGATGCTAAACAGCAATCTGTGTATCCCTCAGCCACAAGACTGGTTATTTCTGCTGGAATACCTTCCATCTGGTGCAGAGTTAACCCGCTCCCAGAGGCAGTGATTGACAAAGAGATAACTACCAGGCGTGTGCTGGTTAAATAACAAATCATAAATTCAAAAGAGTTACGCAAATCTGGGAACGTGACTGAGGGAGGCTATTTTTACAGAGAGAACAGGTTCAATACCATTGAAGGTTAAGGAGTGCCAATGCCTTAGACCTAATTTACAATTCACAGGAAACAGAGGGGACAATGAAGTTAAACTATTCTGAGTTGAACACACTGGTTCTTTTCTGAAGGTGAAACATGCTGCAGGAAAACTGGCCTGGAATCTTCAAAATCAACATTACAGGGGAAAAATGAGAGACTGTCTTAGAAGAAAAGAGACACAGAACCCAAAAGCAAGGTGCAGCCTTAATTAGATCCTTGTTCAGAAAAGTAAAGGGGAACAATCATAAAAGACATTTAGAGACACTTGGAGATACTGAAGTATTGGGCTAGTTCTCAGGTGGCACTATAGAATTACTGATAATTTTTCTGGGCATGAATGTGGCCTTGTGGTTACCAGGAGAATGCTTATTCTCAGGGGTTGTCTGCAAATTATGAATAATTAGGAGTAAAGCATTATGAGGCACATAGATAATTTCCCAGGTAGGAAACACAGTGAGAGAGGTACTTCCCTGGTGGTCCAGTGGTTGAGACTCTATGCTTCCACTGCAGGGGGCACAGGTTCAGTCCCTTGTCAGGGAACTAAGATTCTGCATGTTGCATGTCATGGCCAAAAAAAAAAAAGGACAGAGACATTGAGATACATATAAAGCACATGCTGATAAACAAATTTGAGAATAAAGCAACAAGTCTAAACAAACTAAAAAAAATAAAATAAAAGAGTGAGAGAGTAAATGTGGCAAATAAGGGAATTGTTAAATTCCCAGGTAGCTCAGCTGGTAAAAAATCTGCCTGCAATACAAAAACCCGGGTTTGATCCATGGGTTGGGATGATCCCCTGGAGAAG
>SJYV01047081.1:549188-562569 GCA_006410875.1 Neotragus pygmaeus
CAACCTAAGTAGCATATTGAAAAGCAGAGACATTACTTTGCCAACAAAGGTCCATCTAGTCAAGGCTGTGGTTTTTCCAGTGGTCTGGAGAGTTGGACTGTGAAGAAAGCTGAGCACCGAAGAACTGATTGTTTTGAACTGTGGTGTTGGAGAAGCCTCTTGAGAGTCCCTTGGACTGCAAGGAGATCCAACCAGTCCATTCTAAAGGAGATCAGCCCTGGGATTTCTTTGGAAGGAATGATGCTGAAGCTGAAACTCCAGTACTTTGGCCATCTCATGTGAAGATTTGACTCATTGGAAAAGACTCTGATGATGAGAGGGATTGGGGACAGGAGAAGAAGGGGACAACAGAGGATGAGATGGCTGGATGGCATCACTGACTTGATGCACATGAGTTTAGGCGAACTCCTGGAGTTGGTGATGGACAGGGAGGCCTGGCATGCTGCGATTCATGGCTTCGCAAAGAGTCGGACATGACTGAACTACTGAACTGAACTGAATTGAAACAGTGGTTGAATTTTACATCCAACAGTAAAATTGTAAGACAACTGTAGGGTGACCGTATTATGGATAGATATATGCCAAAATATATTTCTATGTTTTAGTAGCATATGCCACATAGAATTGGAGCACAGAGAGTGGATATGCCCTGCCTTCCCCAGAGGACATGTGTTGCTTTGCCCTAAATCTACTGAATTCCTTCTATGTACATTGGGTGCTTTCCACAGTGCCTGGATTCAAATTGAATAAATGCAATCCTCAGGTTTGTATGGGCCTAGGAATCTAAAACTTCTCTCTGGGGTCTACATTTTATATTCCACAATACTGAGGTGATTAAACTTCTTTCCTTGATTTCTAACCTATACTTTATTAATAATGATATTAAAATGAATAATTGTTAGAATAATGGCAGCTATAGTTATTTATCAAAAGTTCACTAGAATCGGTATTTATTAAACACCTTATATATTATCTCCTTTATATTTACTAATAACCTGGTAAAATAGATATTATCAANATACTTTATTAATAATGATATTAAAATGAATAATTGTTAGAATAATGGCAGCTATAGTTATTTATCAAAAGTTCACTAGAATCGGTATTTATTAAACACCTTATATATTATCTCCTTTATATTTACTAATAACCTGGTAAAATAGATATTATCAATGTGACTATTTTATAGTTGAGAAGTTGAAGTTAAGAACTTCCCAGTCACACAGCTAATACATTCTGGAGCTGTTTTTTTTTTTTACTCAAATACCATTCTATTTATCATTTTCCCTGTACACTCATTCATTATGGGTTGCATTTTCCAACTGAGGGATTCAAGATGATGTTCCCAAGTTCATGTTTTTAAAATATATAACACATTTGTTTTGATGTGTCTTTTTATTATAGGAATAAAAGAATATATACATACTTCTCACAGAATAGAAAGGTACATGAGAGACAAAGTGTGTTTGCATGTTTGTTAAACAAAGTCATCAATGATCTTGAATTCGTTACCCAGTTGATTTTTTTACTCCGTTGAATACAGATTACTACAGTGATAATTTTAATGTTTATATATTTTAATTTATATTCCGTGATTTACAAATATTGCTTAATGTTTTCTCATCATAACCACTGGTAGAATAGATGTCAAAAGTAAGTAATAAATAAATACAAATATTTTTAAATTAAATATGTATGACCACATGCCAAATACTGGCAAATATATCCAGTCTTTCCTGCCTATTTGTTTAAATTTATTTATTTATTTTCATTTTTGGCTGTGCCATGTGGCTTGTAAGATCTTAGTTCCCTGCCCTCGGCAATAAAAGCAGAGAGTCCTCACCACTGGACTGCCAGGGCGTTCTCTGTTTAAATTTATATGAAGTTTGACCCCAGAAACACTAGTATGGCAACATTATTACAGCAGACCTGACATTGAAAACAGGAATGTTATAAAGACGGGCTCTCAATTATGCTGCTGCTGCTGCTGCTGCTAAGTTGCTTCAGTCATGTCTGACTCTGTGCGACCCCATAGATGGCAGCCCACCAGGCTCCCCCATCCCTGGGATTCTCCAGGCAAAAACACTGGAGTGGGTTGCCATTTCCTTCTCCAATGCATGAAAGTTAAAACTGAAAGTGAAGTCTCTCAGTCGTGTCCGACTCTTAGCAAACCCACGGACTGCAGCCTACCAGGCTCCTCCGTCCATGGGATTTTCCAGGCAAGAGTACTGGAGTGGGGTGTCATTGCCTTCTTCTTTGATGTGTTAATGTCTGCTATAAAATCAGTTACTACTTACTCCTTTGTTATTCTATTATTATCTCTACCCTCCGCAATCCCACCTCAATTCTTGCTCTGTGAAATCAATACTTGCTCTTGTAAATCAATATACTTCAATAAAAACAAAATTTTAAAACTTGTTAAAAAGTCATTTAAATGAGAAGCCAACCTGCCTGTTCAATATAAATCCAGAAATGCATACAATGTAGACATATAGCCAGGAAAATATGTGTTTCAATTTAGAAAATAAATTCCTTAATAATTCTAACTACTATATATGCATGCTAAATGTCATTGTGAAATAATTTTAATTCATGCAACAAATTTAACCTACAGAGATTACATTTATAATGAAATCCTTTATAATTTCCTTTTTGTGTGAAATAAAATGTCATTGTAGGTAGTTTGAATGTGACCTTTATTCAAAGTTGCCACTATTATGTTAAAATGTATGAAAAATGTACTGATGGATAGAATTGCAGAAAAAAAAATCACTAATCACATCTTGAAATGTCCAGATGTTTACATGTTTATAAATTTTCATTCACTCAGTCACTTTTGTTCTTGACTTCATTTGATCACTGAATATTTATCGAGTGTTTATTTTGTGCCTAGTAATATGATGGACAGAGAGGACTGGCGTGCTGTGACTCATGGGGTCGCAAAGGGTTGGACACGACTGAGCGACTGAACTGAACTGAACTGAACTGAATATGATAATTACTTGAAAGACATCAGAAAAATACATGCAAGTCCATATGCAGCGCTTTCAGCACAGCTGCCATCAAACTAAGCATAAACTTCAGTTTCCATTAATTCTTATGTGCATTTCAATCAACATCCTCATTTCAACTAAGATTTTCAGTCATATATGCCAAAATTTAAAAAAAAAAGAGTCTAAAACATAGTTATTCCAAGCACAAGAAGAAATAATTATGTGATATGATAGAAATGCCAAACATATTAGAATATATAAATGTATCAGTCAACATGCTCTACACCTGAGTGAAAGTCACAATTACACAATATTATGTCAAGTATATTTCAATACACAAAAGTCAAACTAATGAAAGCAAAATAAGGGGAAAGTGAGATAAATACAAATTTTTCACTAGAAAGAATAATCTAACAGTAAAGCACAGAATAATATAAAGTAATAGAGGATCTTTAAAAATTTAAAGGAGATAGAAGTAAAATATAATGACATAGTGCAAATACAATATGGTAAAGCACTATAAAGTCTGGGAGGTCAGAGATTTGTGTCAAAGAAGGGAAACTCAAAGTTCTTAACTGTGGTTATAGAAAAGTTTTATGAAATGAGGAGTTCAACTAGTGACTATGCCTGAATCAAGGCATAGGATCAAGATGAATCTTTCTTTAATGGGATAAAATTAATTATGCTTATCCCAGGCTTGTTTGTTTTTCATAAATTAAATTTTCCCTTGATAATAAAACCAGTTTGCTAAATAGTTGGAATGAAGAGAGAAAACCTCAGCATTTAAAAAAAATAATAAACCATATCACAGGCATTCCGAAAATGATCAAACTGACAATGTATTAGATTTTATATTATTACTTGTCTACATTTGGCAAGCATTTATGCACTCTATTTTATTGTTTTTTCTTCTGAACACTTAACTCTTGTTCTAAAGGAACAACTCAGCATATCTTTCCAGCCAACTTACTACAACTTGATTATGATGGATATTTGAGTAGAAAAATAACTTGCGAACAACATTCTTGTCTGACAAACTTATGGTCAAATTATTCGGGAAGTGGAAAGGAAAAAAACTGATTGTTCCAAAGGAAAATCATATCAGTGTTACTTCATCAATTCCCAATTACTTTTTCTACCACCTAGGTAATCATGGAGAATGTATTGATTGCACGGTAAATGTAAAGGGTTCAGTTCAGTTCAGATCAGTCGCTCAGTCATGTTCGACTCTTTGGGACCCCTGAATTGCAGCATGCCAGGCCTCCCTGTCCATCACCAACTCCTGGAGTTCACCCAAACTCAAGTGCATCGAGTCAGTGATGCCATTCAGCCATCTCATCCTTNAAAAAAAATAAAATAAAAGAGTGAGAGAGTAAATGTGGCAAATAAGGGAATTGTTAAATTCCCAGGTAGCTCAGCTGGTAAAAAATCTGCCTGCAATACAAAAACCCGGGTTTGATCCATGGGTTGGGATGATCCCCTGGAGAAGAGAATGGCAACCCACTGCAGTATTCTTTCCTGGAGAATTCCATGGACAGAGGAGCCTGGCAGGCTACAATCCACGGGGTTGCAAAAAGTTGGACACGACTTAATACACACACACTAAATCTAGATGAGGGTGGTCCCAGGAAAGTTCCTCCAAGTTGAATCTAGGTGGAGGGAGCATGGATGTTCATTGTACTACTTTTCCCCAACTTTCTCTACGTTTGAAAACTTACAAAATGAGAAGTAGAAGGGGAAATGAGAATTTGTGGATCTACGGGCTGGCAGCTATTTTTGGCAGCTTTTATAGGATGACTCAGCCAAAGCCTGGGCAAGCATCTTCCTTTGGGAAGAGAGGAGGCCCTTGATGCCACGTCTGTTCTATTTTTTACATGTATATTTAGTTATTTTTAATCGATTGATGATTGGTTTGCAATATTGGTTTGACTTCTGTCACACATCAACAGAATTAACTATAGGTGTACATTTGTCCCCTCCCTCTTGAATCTTCCCCCTCCTCCCACCCATCTAGGTTGTTCCAGAGCTCTGGTTTGAGTTCCCAGAGTCACACAGAAAATTCCCATTGGCTATCTATTTTATATACGGTAATGTATATGAAGGAAGTGGTAACCCACTCCAGTATTCTTGCCTGGAGAATCCCAGGGACAGAGGAGCCTGGTGGGCTGCTGTTATGAGGTCGCACAGAGTCGGACACGACTGAAGCGACTTAGCAGCAGCAGTAGCAGCAGTGTATATGTTTCCATGTTGCTCTCTCTATACATCCGACACTCTTTCCCTCTTCTTGCCCACCCTTGTCCATAAATTTGTTCTCTATGTCTATGTCTTCACTGCTGCTCTGCAGATTCATCAGTACCATCCTTCTAGATTCCATATACGTGTGTTAATATATGACATTTGTTTTTCTCTTTCTGACTTACTTGACTCTGTGCAATAGGCTCTAGGTTCATCTACCTCATTAGAACTGATTGAAATGTGGGGTTTTTTTATGGCTGAGTAGTATTTCCTTGCATATATGTACCACAGCTTCTGTTCTTCAGTAGAGAGCTATCTCACTGTGGGCGGCCCAGCCCTGAAGGCCAGACCAAGAGGACACCTCTGAGGAGTCAGCAGCCTCTCCAGGTCCCAGGGCTCTGAAGGCCACCATCCTATGAGGGAGGCCTATTTCCCTTTACAGAACACACTCTCCATCCACCCTCAGTGGATTGGACAACAAGGCTAGCTTTCTACATCACCATGCAGAAGATAGGATTGTGTAAGAGTTAGACAGCAGGTGCTATTTATTCACAGCACAGGACTGCTCAGAGTACAAGGTAATATCAAATTTTTAAGATATAATTGAACACTATATTGCTCTTGTATCTTATGCTTGGACTCCGCAAGCCAGAATAATTTAACCCAAGAAAAGAATTCTCGAATAGCTCTTCTCTGGTGGGTACAGGCAGTAGAACAAGCTTTAGGGTAAGAAGGCCTTTTAGCAAAATCGTTCAAATCATTAAACCTTGAAGGTAGACATCTTGCTTGATGAGTGGCAACACATCATTCTGAGTGACAGGAATGCACACCTTGTCTCTCACGAGAAGATAAATCTTTTTTTTTTTTTTTCAGAAGATAAATCTTTAACCAGCTGTAGGAAGCTTGCTTATCACAAAACTAATGAAACTTAGCTGGGTATGGACACCCAAACGGTTGACAGCAGTGAATATCCAAGACACCAAATGAAGAAGAAAGCCAGAACTATGATGCCTAGATGTTAACATCCAGTAAAATATTTGTTAAAAAGAAAGAAAGACATGAGAGGACTGGCCACAGCAATCTTGAGAAAAACAAAACAAAACAGAGCTGGAGGAATCAAGCTCCCTGACTTCAGACAATACTACAAAGCTAAAGTATGGAACTGGCACAAAAACAGACTCATAGATTAATGGAACGGTAGAGAAAGCCCAGAAATAAACCCACACATCTATGGTCAATTAATCTACAACAAAGGAGGCAAGAATATACAGTGGAGAAATGACAGTCTCCTTAATAAGTGGTGCTGGGAAAACTGGACATTTACAAGTGGAAGAACAGAGTATAGAACAGAATGACAAATAGAAGGGGGAAAGTGGAAGCAGTGACAGACTTCATTTTCCTGGGCTCCAAAATCACTGTGGTCAGTGACTGCAGCCATGAAATGAAAAGATGCTTGTTCCTTGGAAGGAAAGCAATGACAAACCTAGACAACATGCTAAAAAGCAGAGATATATCACTTTTCCAACAAAGGCCCATATAGCCAAAGGTATGTTTTTTCCAATAGTCATGTACAGATGTGAGAGTTGGACCATAAGGAAACCTGAGTGCCTAAGAATTGATGGTTTTGAATTGTGGTGCTGGAGAAGACTCTTCAGAGTCCCTTGGACTGCAAGGAGATCAAACCAGTCAAGGAAATCAACACTGAATATTCATTGGAAGGACTGATGCTGAAGTTCCAGTACTTTGGCCACCTGATGTGAAGAGCCAACTCATTGGAAAAGACTGATGCTGGGAAAGATTGAGGGCAGGAAGAGAAGGGGGAGGCAGAGGATGAAATGGTTGGATAGCATCACCATGTCAAAGGACACAAATCTGAGCACACTCTGGGAGATAGTGAAGGGCAGGGAAATGAGGTGTGCTGCAGTCCATGGGGTCTCAAAGATTCAGTCACGACTTAGTGACTGAACAATAACAACAACTTGTAAAAGAATGGCAACTTTTAGTTTTCATTAAAGGAATAAATATTAATAAAAATCTAGCATCTGCTATTAACATAATTTCATTAAATGAAATGCACTTTAATTCCAAACAGGAAGGACACGATTGGATAATGAAGATGCCTGGGCAGGAGGGCCTTGATGAACAGAATAACCAGATAGATGAAGGGGGTTAAGGTGTTAGCACCTTCAGTCAGAATGGTGTCAAAAAAAAAAGTAAAATAGTGTCTAAAAGATCAAAAGAGGGATGATCATGATCAAATATGTTCTTTGCCTTACATTTCTGATAACTTCTTATGTTGCTGATACTTTATAATAAAATTTAAGATTTACTCTGCATCAGAAAACATTTGTGTCACGTATTTCATGATGATGATGTATATGTAAATCATTTAATATTTTTTTAATTAAAATATTTTTATTTACTTATTTTTTTGCTGTGCCGGGTCTTCATGATTACACATCAGCTTTCTCTTGTTGTGGCAAGTGGGGGCTACTCTTGAGTTGTGGTATGCTGACTTTTCATTGTAGTGGCATCTCTCATCATGGAGTGTGGGCTGCAGGACTCACAGGCTCAGCAATTGTGGTGCACGAGCCCTTAGTTGCTCCATATGGCATACAGGATCCTCCCAGACCAGGGATTGAACTCACGTCCCTTGCATTGCAAGGTGGACTCTTAACCACTGGACCAACAGGGAAGCCTTCCTTTTATATTTTTAAAATGCTATTTAATTCATTAAAACCTCGTGACAAGAATGAGGTTCTCACCATAAATTTCATCATCCCATGTCTCACTTTCCATCAGAAACCAAAGCTCCCAAAAGAATCCCTGTTGAATCAGCAAACACCCTAACATCTGTCAACAGTCAACTGACAAACTGGACTGGATCTGAACCTCTGGGTGACACCTGACCAACGCAATCCAGACTTTTAAAAATCAGAATTGCTGTAATTTTCTTTAAAGTGCTCCAAGTGCTTTCCAACTACAGTTGTGCATTCTCAGTCGCTAAGTCATGTCCGACTCTTTGCGATCCCATGGACTATAACCCCCGCCGGCTCCTCTGTCCACGGAATTTTCCAGGCAAGAATACTGGAGTGGGTTGCCATTTCTTACTTCAGGGAATCTTCCCAACCCAGCAATTGAACCCATGTCTCTTGCGTCTCCTGCATTGCAGGCAGATTCTTTACCACTATGCCACCTGGGAAGCTTATATATATTATATTGTTTCCAAGGGGCAAGGGAGCTGGGATTTTATACATCAGCTTCTGTCAGTGTTCTGTTGAGAGATGCTCCCAGGGTTCTTATGTTTCCAGATTTGTGGGAGGACAGAATGGTCTCCAGCTGTTGGATAAACTCTCAGGCAGAGATACAGATGCAGACAAGTGGGGGTGGAGCATTTGCACTACAAGGGAGGTATAATCAGGGCACCCACAAGACGGGCTATGGGTCACCTGTGCTCCCTTGTCAACCCTCAGGCTGAGATGACTCAGCAAACACCTCCAGGTATTACGGTGCTTTCAGATTTAAAAAAAATGTTTAATAGTGCTAACGCAAAATCCCTTTCTCTGTGAAGTTAATGCTTTATTTAAATCACTTTGAATGCTTTCATCTAGAATGCTTTCTTCTTTGCAAAATTAAATTTTAAAAAAATGACTGTGTAGGTAGTGAAAATGAGAAAGCTTAGAGGTTGGAAAATTTGTGGGTTTTTTTTTTTNATGAGTCTGAGTGAACTCCGAGAGATGGTGATGAACAGGGAGGCCTGGCGTGCTGCAATTCATGAGGTCTCAAAGAGTTGGACACGACTGAGTGACTGAACTGAACTGAACATCCAGACATCTTTTAGTTGCCTCGTAGGGAGGCTTTGCAACGAGGGAGAAGTTAGGGATACAGATACAGAAAAAGTTGAGGAGGACGAGGATAGACAGGACCTCCCTTTTCATTTTTGGAAGTAGACAGTTAATTAAGGCCTGGATTCTATCTGGGGGAATAGTTCTTTGTTGATAAGATATGGAGAGCCTCATGTAGGTGATGTTTGTTTTGGCTCTTTGGGCCTTAGATTGGGATACCCGATAATCTCAGTATCNTTTTTGGAAGTAGACAGTTAATTAAGGCCTGGATTCTATCTGGGGGAATAGTTCTTTGTTGATAAGATATGGAGAGCCTCATGTAGGTGATGTTTGTTTTGGCTCTTTGGGCCTTAGATTGGGATACCCGATAATCTCAGTATCCCAGGGCCCCAAGGAGTTTGGCAGTATGTTGGAGGCAGAGTTTTAGGGTTGGGCTAAAAAGGAGGAGGTCATCTACGTATTGGAGGAGATGATCTGGGGCTAAGTTGACTGTCTGTAGGTCCTTATGTAAATCCTGTCCAAAAAAGTGGGGACTATCTCTGAACCCCTGGGGGAGAACTGTCCATGTTAGTTTTTGGGAAACTTGAGTCTCGGGGTCTTGCTAGGTAAAGGCAAAAAGGGATTGGGAGAGGGGTTGGAAAGGGATGGTGAAAAAGGCATCTTTGAGATCTAATACCGTGAAGTGGGTTGCAGTTGGGGGTATGGTAGGCAGAAGGGTGTGAGGGTTAGGGACTACTGGGAATGCTGATGTGATGGCCTCATTGACTTTTTGCAGATTCTGGACCAGTCTCCAAGAGTTTGGTCCCTTCCTTACTGCCAAAATAGGTGTGCTGTGTGGTGAATGGGTAGGAATTAGGATAGAGGCTTGAAGAAGATGGTCTATGATAGGCTTAAGTCCCTTGTGGGCCTCCAGGATGAGAGAGTACTGTTGTTTAGTGATTATAGTCAAGGCGTCTTTTAGGGTAATGTGGATTGGGGGATGATGTTTGGCTATGGATGGGTGATCAGCGTCCTAGACTTGGGGGTGTAAAGTGGGTAGATCCAAGGGAAGGTCAGGGGTGAGGGATAGCGATGGTCCAGGTGCCATCTGCATGCAGAATATAGAGACTGTGTTGAGAGAGGGTATGGTAATAAATACCCCTAACTTGGGGTCTTACAAATCTCTCCCTAGGAGTGCCATTGGCCCTGAGGCATTATGAGGAATGAGTGTATAAGAGTCGATTTTCCAAAATGACAGATTAATGGAGGGCTGATTTTTGGCCTTAGGGGAACTCCAGAGACGCCCTTGATTGTGAGTTCTGAGTCTTGAGTTGGGCCAGAGTAGGAAGTTAAGAGAGAGAAAGTGGCTCCAGACCTCTACTATAAAAGAGGTCTTTTTCTGGCTACTACCCCTTCTACCCTAAGTTCCGAGCTCATGTTCAGGACACGGGCCAGGGGGCTGGAACCCAGGCCCTGTCATTGAAACAACTCTCATAGGGTTGGGCTGGGGTTTTGGGGAGAAGTGGGGATTTCCCCAGAGATGCCAGGGCGTCCCTGTGGACATTCCACTCTCCAGGTCTGGTAGGTGGGGACCTCCCCAGGGGTGCCAGGGCATCCCTGGGGACAGTTTGTCTTCCAGTGTTCCCATTGGCCACAGGTTGGGCATGCTTTTGTGGGGGGCCACGGGTTTGGCCATGCCTTTGCCCAGTGTCCTGAATGGTTGCATCGGAAGCAGGGTCCAGGTGGGGTGGTCTTAAGCCCTGTTCTGGGATGACTTGGGCCAGGCTGATCTCTTCCCTTAGTTGCTGCCACCAAAAAAAGCATATTTAGCTTTGCTCTCACATTCTTTTTCTCCCTTAGCCTCTTCCTCCCTATTATCAAACACCTTGAAGGCTACTTCTAGAAGGTCTCTTTGGGTGTCTCAGGGCCCTTTTCTAGTTGTCAAAGCTTGCGTCTGATGTCAGGGGCAGACTGGCTGATGAATTGAACATGAAGGTAGAGTAACCCAACAGGGGCAGTGATATCAATGTTGGTACACTTCTGGACTGCCTCTGTGAGGCGTGCCCAGAATATGGCTCGATTTTCATCTGCTCCTTGGGTGATTTCTCTGACTATCATAATTGACATGAATATGAGTATTTTTCTTCACTCCTTCTAGAATTCAGGTAATCATATGATTGAGTCTCCTGATACCTGGGTCACCAGGCTAGTAAGTCCAGTGGAGATCTAACTGAGGCACTGCCTCATCAGCAACTGGGCTATCCTGGTCTTGGTTATGTAAATTATCAGCATGGGCTTTTGCTGCTTGCCAAGTATAGTCCTTTTCATCAGGGGTGAGAGTGGTATTTAAGATATAATATACATCACTCCACATGAGGTTATAGGCCTCAGAGAGTCTCAGGAATTCTTTTCTGTATCTGGTAGTATTTTTAGAAAATGATCCTAACTTTTCTTCTCTCTGGCTCATATCTGACAATGAAAATGGCACATGGACTCGGCTGGGGGGCTCTGGTCCTGCCACCTTTCTCAGGGGAAACATGTGTTGGGTACCTGACCCTGCGGCAGGGTGGGGGAAGGAAGAGGGGAGGGGGAGTCAGGGAGATAGGGTAGCGGGTCAAGGGGGAGTCAGGAGAGATTTCCAGGCCAGTAGGAGATTGGATGAAGGGGAAGGAGAGGGTTGGCAGGCTGGTGGGTAGGGAGGGGACGCGTCTGTGGGTCGAACTCTGGGGATGTGGAAGATCGTGGTGTGTGGTTAGTTGAGGAAGAAGAGCCAGTTTGCTTGGGAGGCAAGATGCATAGAAGGACCTCATGGATGGAGCAGGCCTTGCATAGAGAGGGCCTACGCCGAAAGGCCCAAAAGGCTTGTGCATAGGGGACCTTCGACCACTTGCTCTTCTGTTTAAGGAAGTCTGTGAGATTTTGAAGAATGTTAAAGTCAAATGTGCTGACTTCAGGCCAGCGGTCTTGATAGTCTAATTGGTATTGAGGTCAAATCTGTGTACAGAGTTGTTTTAAACGGTTAGCTTTGAGTTCAGTGAGTGAGAGTGGTTTGAGATTTTTGAGAATACAGGTCAGAGGGGAATCTTTTGGGACAGATCGGCCAGACCCCATAATTGAAAGGCAAGCAGAGGTTCCTATTGAGAGATGGAGTCATCACCCGGAGTCGCAATAGGAGTTATGAGAAGAGAGCTCTGTATCGAGGTGGAGCATCCCCCACCATAGCCTACAGAGTGGCCCTGGGCCGGGGGTCCCCAGGACACGGAGAGGACTTAGTTCTAGGGCACCTCTAGAATACCTTCCAGATCTTACCTTAATCTAGGGGCCGGCTTGAGTGGAGTGTTGCATGTAGAGCAGTCGAAAGGCAAGAGTTCCCTATTCTGGAGGTGGTCAGAGAGAGAGAGGGAAAGAGGGTAGAGCTGAGGCCTGGGGGTATGCAAAGCATCAATAAAGCCTTAGCAAAAGGCTTGCATCCCTCATGAAGGCACTGGGCGTCCCAGAGGGGAACTTGAGCTCCGGCAGAAAAGTGAACTCGGAGGACATTCGAGCTCCCAGACTCCAGGAAAAGGGAAAACAATAAGAGGGAGGGAGAGTGCGAGAGAGTGAGACGAGTGCCTTGCCCCTTCCCGGATTTCTGCACCAAGAATGTAAGGTATAGTTCCGGTGAAGCAGAAAGAGGAAAGACGACCTCAACAGAAGTAGGTTATCTTTATTCAGGCAAGAAGGGGCGACAGTTGACCTAAGGACCAGGCTGAGAGTGGAGAGAGATCAGGGAGGCTCTATATTTATAGGGAGGTTTGTGGAAACGATAAGGGAAACATTAATCAGGCAGGATGTTTTGGGTATTCTTTAGTTGAGATGGCATTTGTAGTTGGGCAGGGAGTGATAAGTTTTCTGGGGAGGTGTAGGGGGTGGAAGGTTTCTGGACAGAGGGTGATAAGTCCCAGATAGATGCAACTGGCCTGGAGCATCAGGGCGGGACCTAAAGTTCTGTTTTGTTTTCTCCGAAGTTAGATGATTCAGCAAAGGCCTTTGAGACTGTTGTTTTCTTTTCTAGCCCCAAAAGACTCTTTCAATTAGAATACTAAGATTTGAGATGCAGTGTTAGGCCCTAATCCTTGTTTAAACTAAAGCTAGAAAGAAAATTGATTATTTCATCTAGTTATTGGTAGTGGGTCAATGTTAGGAGTTTTGACCAATGCTTCAAGGTACTGTAAAATACTATAGTAGGAGAAACTGAGTGTGTGATATAGGGAGACTCTGTACTATCTTCACAAGTTGTCTGTAAATCTAAACTTATTCAAAAATAAAAAGTTTGTTTAAAAAATAAAT
>SJYV01047081.1:562858-577488 GCA_006410875.1 Neotragus pygmaeus
TAGATGGGAAATTCAGGGTAGGTAGTTAAATAATTCAACTTTGTATCCATCACTTTTTTCCTCAGGGAAAAAATTAGCATTTAATACATCTTTTTTGTTGTTGTTGATGATGAGAAACAGGTTGCAAAAAGTATTCTTTTCCCTGGACCAATGTGCTTAGGATAAAAGGAAAAGGGCTGTACTTATAAATAAAGACTAAAAAAGACTGGGCTACACTTATTTTTATACCTGCATCCTAATAAAATCAATGTGTCCTAAGTGTTTAATCTGATTGCCCTAATGCTGGTTGTGACAGATATTAGAAAACCTAGAATGCCCTGAGAACATGTGTTCATCAGCAGCTTAGATCTTCTAGTCTTAGCCATTAGTTACACTAAGTATCTCAGCTGACTCTGAAATTTTTTGAATAAAAATAAAATAGGACAACAGAAAAGTTACTACATTTGTACATACTCAAGTCTCCACAATGTCATTCTTATTATCACCCTCTATGAATAGGTTGACTTCCCTGGTGGCTCAGACGGTAAAGCGTCTGCTTACAATGTGGGAGACCTGGGTTCAATCCCTGGATCGGAAAGATAACCTGGANTACATACTCAAGTCTCCACAATGTCATTCTTATTATCACCCTCTATGAATAGGTTGACTTCCCTGGTGGCTCAGACGGTAAAGCGTCTGCTTACAATGTGGGAGACCTGGGTTCAATCCCTGGATCGGAAAGATAACCTGGAGAAGGAAATGGCAACCCACTCCAGTATTCTTGCCTGGAAAATCCCATGGATGGAGGAGCCTGGTGTGCTACAGTTCATGGGGTCACAAAGAGTTGGACACGACTGAGTGACTTCACTCACTCACTCATGAATAGGTTTGGCTGCTCTCCTTCAACTATACCAGTATTACAGTGAAAGTGAAACATTCTCCTACTAGGCTTGTACAAAAGACTCAAATAATAATAATAATAAACAAATAAATAAATATATATTCAGTATAAAGATATTTATTCAGTATAGAGAGATTCTCCACAAGAGGTCAAGAAAACTCCCAGATTGCCAAAGTGTGTTCAGGTAAGAGCCTCCCTCTAGCTCTCTAGAAAATGTATAAATTTCTCACAACTAAATAATACCTCCCAAACATGCTAAATTCAAGTCTTCAAAGAGCAATTAGAAGAATTTGATTAATTTCAAAGATAAAGGTAAGGAAGTGAAAACTACTTTAAGCAGAACTGAAATATGAAGAGAACAGTCTGGAACAAAGAATGTTCCAGAAGGTTGTATGATTGAGAAATAAGCAATCTACCTATATTGTCCTGCATTGCTGAGATGGACTTCCAGGAAGATGAAAAGATAAAAGGGACTGGGGCCAAAAACTATATATCCATCTCTACTCTACGGGAAAAGCTCTGGCAGAATATTGTCTATGGGCTTCCATAACCTTATTTCTTGAGCAAATAGATAATTTTTTTTTTTGCTCTTACCCAAATGAGTGATAACTAGCTTGCAGGATAAGGTGAGAGTGAGAAGACATAAAGGCGACTCGATACTGTAGATGTTTATAAAGATGTAGGCAGAATAATTATTGTAATAATTATTGTAACCAAATAAACAACTGAGCGTGAGCAATTTACCAATAAAAAAATGAATTGATAGACATTTTAAGGCTGGTTTCAAGAAGGGAGAATGGAAATGAGATGTTCATAAAATTCTTATCTAAGCATATTACAGGATTTGTTAGAAAAACACTTTCTAAGTGAAAGAAATTAAAAAAAAATGTTTTTATAAAACCAGGCATTTGGGTTATAGAAGAGGCAAGCAAGCAAAGCATTCAACAGATTCCGGTTATGGAAATCACATGCATCAAGATCTGTAATGTAAATTTTATGTAACTTATAAAACCAGTGTTTACTAAGAGATGCCCTACCTAAGCAAATACTTAAATAAACATCAAACCCTTTGACCAGGAAATTCTATTATTTGGTATCCATTCTGTAGACAGAAATATTTACACATTCACTCAAATGATACATGTTTAAAGATTATCATTGCCACAACGACTAACAGCAAAAATGTAGGAACCACCCGAATGTTTGTTAACAAAGAAATGCTTAAATATAGATGTAAAGGTCTGAATGCTTGTGTCCCTTCAGAAGTTTTATGTTAAAATCCTAATCCCCAACGTGANACTCCTGAGCATATATCCAGAGAAAACCATACTTTGAAAAGATACATGCATCCTAATCTTCATAGCAACACTATTTACAATAGCCAAGATATGGAAGCAACCTAAATGTCCACTGACAGAGGAGTAGATAAAGAAGGTGTGGTACATGTGTACGATAGAATATTACTCAGCCATAAAAAGAATGAAATAATGCCATTTGCAGTAACATTGATAGCCCTACAGATTATCATATAAAGTGAAGTAACTAGACAAGAAAGACAAATATCATATGATATCACTTATATGCCTAAAAAATGATACAAAGATACTCTTTACAAAACAGAAGCAGACTCATAGACTTAGAAAACAAACCTATGGTTACCAAAGGGGAAAGATGTGTGTGGGTGAGGGGGAGGGATCAATTAGAGGTTTGAGATTAATATACACATACAACTAAATATTAAATAGATAAACAACAAGGACCTATTATATAGCAGAGAGAACACTACACAATAATCTATAATAACCTATATGGGAAAAGAATCTGAAAAATACATACATATATATATATATATATATATATATATAACTGAATCACTTTGCTGTAACTAACACAACATTGTAAATCAACTCCAATATAACATAAAAATTGAAAAAGAAAAAAGAGAATAAACCCAAGGAACATAATGATGTCTTTGATGTGAAACCAGTGCTGAGAAACTTGAGCATGATTACTCATTTTTTTTTCTTTTATTGATATATAGTTGATATACAATTTATATAAGTTACAGGTGTACAACACAGTGATTCACTTTTTAAAGGCTAGACTCCATGGAAGATTACAATATTAATAAAATATTGGCTATATTATGATTGTTGTAGCTTTTGTTTCTTGGTGCATAAAGCCCTCTTGTGGGTGTTCCCAAAGCAGGCTTGGGTAAAACCTTCCCATCACAACGACCTCGAGGTAATGTTTGCAACCTGTTCATCTCTGTTCTAAAGGTTTCACGGTGTGGACTCATAGTTAGAATCCATATTCCCCACAATGGGGCTTTTCCTGGCTGGTGATTTTTTTTAGATGGTATTAAATCATTTCATAACTACACATGATAATGCATGACACACAAGCTTCATCCCCACCTATAACTGTCTTGTACCACGTTGCCTAGGATGTTTACGCCTGCAACTCATCTGTGATGAGTCCTACCCCATTTTTTCTTGCCTATTCCTGATGCTTCTTCTTATTCTTCAGTGTCCTCTGCTGCTTTGGGGCTGTCTTAGAACACCTCTCCTATTTCATAAGTGTTAACAGTTCTTCAGAGTCTTACACTTTGTTTAACCATGTTTACATTAGAAATTAAAAAAGAAACTTTGAAATCTTTAAGCAAACAAATACTTCAAAAAAGTGGGAAAGTCACCAATTAAATAAGAATTCAGAAAAAAAGCGGGATTCTTATAAACACTTCTGTGAACTGTTTTAAGCTGGAAATAGGTGTTGTAGAAACATCTCAATTTCATTTTAAGAATATGAAGTCAACAAATGCTTAGAACTGTAAGTGCTTCCTTTAAAGACACTCTCCACGTGTAGCCCATCTGTATATTAACAGTCATGGTGATTCCTTGATGCTTGCACATTCATTGTTAGGAGTGATAGCATGGACTCTTACCTGAGCAGGGGTTTTCTCTCGTCTATTACTGGGAATAATAAGACCTATCTTGTAAGTCTGTTGTGAAAATTTTAAAAGATCATATATATACAACACAGCGCTAGGCTCAATAAATTATTGTTCTCAATTAGCCATGGTTATGTAAGACATTTTACCCCTGTTTGGAGTACAAATTGACATGATTAAAAAGTCAACTTCTGGGATTTATCTGAGAATTCCAGGCTTCCACTGCTGGGGGTTTGATCCCTGGTCTCAGAGCTGAGATCCTATGTGTCACATGGCATGGACACAAGGTAAAAAAATAATAAATCAGCTTCTGACCACCACAAACCCTGTTTGCTAACTACCTCGGCTGATGGTGTAACAGATGCCGGTGAATCTGAAGGAGGCAAAACACAGAGCCTCACCAGAGCCCCATGCCAATACTCCACTAGCTGTTTCTGCTGCTTCTTGTTCCTCTTCTCCCTTAACCCAGGAAACTAATACAGACAAGAAAGTCCCACTGTCCCTGCACTGTGAAAGGGGGAGAATCAACCACGTCTCCTCATCTCCTTCATTCTCTGTCTCCTTGGCGTCATCTGTCTACACAGAGCTCATCACAGTCCACTGCTTGCTGCTCTTTCTGCTTGTTTTTTGTCTTTGCCCTGAGCTCCACGGGGGAGGGGTTTTCATTCTTGCGATCTGCTGTATCCCTGCTACCTAGAACTATGCCTGCCGCCCAGGAGATGCTCAGGAAATGTCTGCTGAACTTAAGAACACACGAAAGAATGAAATGGGCAGGAGTCCTGGGAATTGTCTAATGTAATTTTTTCTTATAATGATAAACCTGAGAGGAAGACTAAGAGGACTCAGGGAGAGGAATCAATAAAGGAAAAGAGGGTCAGGAAGAGCAGAGCTGATCGTCTCACGGACAAGAGGTCAAGGGAAGGACAGAAAGATGGACTGGGGTCTGAGTGCGAAAGCCCTTGCACCTGGGTCAAGAATTTGGATGTGTCCTGAAGCAGTGGAAAGCCAATGGGTTTATTTAAAGCAGAGGGATGATAGAGATTTTTTTTAAAGGAATTGCTTGGGAGCAGTGGCCATGCTGGATCAAGAGGTGAGAGAAGAGTGGGAGAAAGTGGATACAAGAGATACCAATGGCCTGGGGGGAAGGTGCCCCTTTCTGAAGTGTGTGGACAGAGAAGAAATGGAAGGTGGTGGAGAGGAGAGTCAGCCGAAGTGGGGGGCAGCCCAGCATGATTCCCAGGGTTCTACCACTGGGGCCGAGTAGCTGGTACTGGACAGCAAAAGAGATGGAGCAAGTTTGAGGTGGTACACACAAGTTCAGGGTGCCCATGGAACATCCGAGTGGAGATGTCCAATATGGGTTGGACAGGCAGGTATGGAACTCAGGAGCAAGGGGAAAGCTAAGGTCCTAGCACTGGGAGACACTGACAGAGATGAAGGGGGAAGAGTAGATGAGACCACTCTGGTTGGGCATAGATAGAAAGAAAGGAAATCCAAGGATAGACCTCTTGGGAACAGGAAGTAGAGATATCTACATGTGAGCACGCTGTGTCCCCAAGCTTGACCACAAGCAAGTTCAAAATGCTTGTGGCTCTTTAGAGAATGACTATCCTTTGGTATTAACTGCTGATATTTTTAATAATTCTGTTCTATTTGTCTTTTACCAAGCTTATCAATAATGAACAAACATTACTAATGTGGATAAGTTAATAGACTCTACACTAAAAGAAAGATAATTATAACAAGTCTCCATCCTCCAAAATAAACACAGGAAATAGGAGTGACGGGCACTAACTTGGATCCAGAACACAAACAGAGTTTCCTGTTAGTGCAAGAGAGTAACACAAAGAGCCTACAATGTCTAAAAATAGCCTTCAGTCTGGATGGATGGTACGGTCCAAGGGCCACCTAGTTCTGTCCTGATCAGCATGAAAAAAAATTCACTGGTTCTTCTTTCTGGAAACCTACTTGAGCCCTTTTGTGGTTCTGTAACCACCAGTCACTTGCTAACAACCTCTTGTTGTAAGTCTCATGTATGAAGCACATGAGTTAAGGCTCTTGACAGAAGTGGGGATCTGGGGTTTGGTTGCAGAACTCTTCAACAGGAGGGCTGCAGAAAGGTGGGAGGAGGAACTGTGTCTCTCTGTTGAGGCGCCCCTCACATCTGAGCTGTGACACATGTTTGATGTAATTCCTTCTTCCCACCACTTGCTGATCTTTCAACAATGAGTTCAGGAGTCAACATTTCTAGTAAGCTGCTCCAGTCACTACACAGCTACCCCCACCCCTGCCCACCATCCAAACACCCAGATGCCACATTAGAGCAACTTGTCTAAAACCCTGTTTATTCTGTCTCCAAATGTCTATGCCTGGAATGTAATTTGTTCTGTAACCATCTGTTTGTCTAACTTTCTCTATTACCAGACACGAGTTCTTTGGAACGGAGAATTCATCTCTGTCATCTTTGTTGAAATAGCACCCAGCAGGTCCAGAGTTCAGGACCGGTGACATGGACCAACCTGCTCATTGCCTGATGGCAGTCTGGGGACCTCTGCCCCATGCAGGTGACCTGGCCTTGACCCCTGCCATTGACCTGACCCAACTCTCTGGGTCCAAGTATCTTCCTTTTCGGTCTCCTCAATCTCTGTTGAATCTGAGGACCAGAGCAAGCAGAGCACAGGAGAGGAGGAAACTGAAAAGTCTCCCCCAAGGCCGGGAGGCACAAGATCCAAAAGGAAGTGACAGGCAGCCATGAACCTGTGGTGGACAACCCCCGACACGTGACAGAGAGAGGCCACTGGAACCAGCCTGAGAAGGACTGCAGAGTCCATCTTCTGCCCTTGAAGAGGCTGCGGACCTTCCTTCTGCTTGGAGAGCTGGTGGCGGGGGTGGGGAAAGCAGGTCTCTCTCTCGTTTCACTGCCTAGCCATGCAGCCAAGTTCAACCAGTGAGAGAGGGGTGCCCTCACCCACTTATTCTTAGAGCAAAGCAGTGTGGAGACGAGCTCTTCCATAGCAAGACTCTGTTCCCCGAGGGTATTTCTAGCCACCATCTTGTTGGTGCCACTGGAATGTGAAATGCTATGACTCTTAATTTTTGATTATAGAAATTTCAAACACAAAAGCAGAAAGTAGACTGTAACAGCCACCCCAAACCCTGACCCCTCCTTCAACGATTATCAACACTTTGCCAATCCTGTTTCATTTTTTACTTCCTTCCTGTTTCTTTTGTATCAGAGTATTCNTATAGAAATTTCAAACACAAAAGCAGAAAGTAGACTGTAACAGCCACCCCAAACCCTGACCCCTCCTTCAACGATTATCAACACTTTGCCAATCCTGTTTCATTTTTTACTTCCTTCCTGTTTCTTTTGTATCAGAGTATTCTAAATCAGTTCCCAGATAACATTATTTTCATGATGTCACGATCACATCCCCCCAAATTTTAAATAATTCTTTCATATCATTTAATAAACAATTGTAGAATAGGTACCCCTACCCCATTTATTTTACCCACAAAGACAAAAGTGATTGGCCCAAGGTCACGCGGCCATATGGAAGGGCACCATAGACGGGTTCCTCACAGCTCAACGCACTCCCCACCAGAGCTCCCAAGCCCGAGAAACGCAAGTGGGAAGCTGTCACACAGGCTCAGAGGCAAGATCCAGCTGGTGTGCCTCTCAGTAGGTAAGACACTGCAGCTGCAAGTCTTTGTTCTTTGGGAGACTTGTTTAGATCTTTTCCCAGAATCAACCCAAATGTTGTGCTGGAGACAGAACACACAACCCCCACTGCACGGCCTCTCTGCAGCCATCTGCCTGCGGGGGCTCTTGGAGGCTCATGCTGCCTGTTGAACCTGGGAGGGGCTCCCTGTATTCTCTGGATCTGGGAAGAGGCATCCAGAAGAGGGATGGGAGATAACGTTCCTGCCAAGCTCCCCTTGGAGAGGAAGGACAGCCAAGCTAGAGACCTCCCAGGTGATGCTTCAGTGACCCCAGATCCTGTCTCTGGGTCAGGTTCAGATCTGTCTGTATATTCTGTTCCTTGTATGCCTCCTCTGGTTCTTTTTGGACAAGACAACTGTTGGAAAGCTTCTCCCAGACAGCTGATATTCATTAATACAGACAGAAGCCAGAGTGATGGATACATCAGGCTGCACGAGAGGACAGGAAAGGATCCTGGAGAAGCACAAAAGGAAGAAGGCATAGGACAGGGTGAAGGCGGGGTANAGCTCTACAGCAAATGCTAAAGGATTTTCTCTAGGCAGGAAACACAAGAGAAGGAAGAGACCTATAGAAAATAAACCCAAAACAATTAAGAAAATAGTAATGGAATTTATATTTATATATATATATATATACACACACACATATATATATATATATATATATAATTAGCTTAAATGAAAATGGATTAAATGTAATAACCAAAAGATACAGACTGGTTAGACAGATGAAAATGTACATGTATGTATTTCCACTTACCACATCACTCTGCTTGACCCCACCCCCAAATTCTGTGTAATTAATTTATATTGTTAAGTTAATCATGTTCCCATTATGGCTTGCAATTGTAATTATCTTCTATTTTTTGTCTGGCTATTGATTCTAAAAACTGATAAACATGTTTCACTATTTGAAAAAAAGGAAGCAACCAAGCCTGTGGTACTTTGTTACAGTGGCAAAAAGAAACAAATATGCCAACTCAGTATCTTGTCTCTCCTTAAATCTTACAGAATTCTTAGTTCACTCAGGATGCTCAGATTAATTCTTCATTTACCAGCCTCCTTTCAAGACAGGTGTGGCTAGGTGACTATGTTCTGGTCAATGAGATGTAAGCAGAGGTTGTGCAGATTTCTGAGAAGGCTCCTTAAACGACAATAGAGAATCAAGGTGCACACTTTTGCTCTTTCACCTTTCCTGCTTTCTGCCTGGACTACATCTGTGAAGGCTGACATTCTAGCAGCCATCTTGGAAACATGAGGTACAACAGGGGCCTCCATCTCTGAACTGCTGAACCAACTCCTCCAGATTTCTCATAACACTTTTTCATAGTGGAAAAAAAATGATTGGACATTAGAAATGAAGACTAAAATCCAGGTCTTCATTTAAGGCAAAAGGGTGTGTAGCATTATTGTTAGTAACACTGATACTAATACTATTTATGTTCTTAGTAGTGTTTCTGAGATGAGAAGCTCAGGCAAAGGGATATCGTGTGAAATGTTCCAAGAACCCTGAGATAAATCAACATCTGTGGTTGGAAGGAAAAGAAAAGACTAACACACGAGAGCTTGAGCAGTAACAGAAATTGAGAAGGTGGGTGCTGCAAACACTGGAAGCAGAATGTTCTGTGATGGAAAAAATGATCAACAATCTGTCCAAGAATCATGAAATATATTGGCTTCATGTTCATCCTGGCTCTACAAGAATTTTGATAGCCTGGTAAGAATCATTACAACTGAGTTGTGAAGTCGTTATGGACCCAGTGGATGGAGAGTAGGTTTAATTTTGTGCCCTCTAAAGACACACTTAAGTCGTAGTCCTCATATCAGTGAATGTGACCATGTTTGGAAATAGAGCCTTGGCCAACATGATCAAATTAATAGAAAGTCGTATTGGATTAACGTGGGCTCTAAATCCAACATGACTTCTTTCCTTATAGGATGAGAGAAATCTGGACACAAGGAGGATACCAAGGGATGAGAGAGGTAGAGGCTGGAGTGATGTAACTGCAAGCCACAGAATGCCACCAATTAGCCACAGAATACCACAAAATTAGCCACAGAATGCCAGAGATTGTAGTGACCACTGAAATCTGGCATAGGCAAGGAAGAAGTCTCAAAGAGAGCAGAGTCCTACTGACACCTTGATTTAGGACTCCAGACCACAAGATAACACGTTTCTGATGTTTTAGGCATCCAATTTGTGGTATTTTGTGATGGCAGCTCTAGGAAACACATATAGAGATTAGGAAGCAAAGAGAGTGAGCCAGTTGAGGTAGGAACTGTGAGGATGAAGTTGAGAAAGGAAAGGCTGATATCATAAGTGGAAGATGAAACTCAAACACACGGTTTTCCCATGTTTGTCTTTTTTTTCCCCTCCACATATAAGAGACCTGAGCCTATCATATACTGACAGAAGAAGCTAGGACAGGAGGAAAGAGAAAGACACAGGAAATGTCAGGCTACCGGACAGAGGACCTCAGCAAGGTAGGAGAAGGAGGTCTAGAGAGGGATTAGCCTTTTGCAGGGGCATGAACACTCTTACTTTGTTTCCTAAGAGAAGAAGGAAAACATTGGTTCTGACATTGGAAAGGTTCTATGAAAGCAAACTGAGGAATCCCATCCTAGAGCTTCAATCTGAGGTGATTTTTTGATGATGGCATTATATTCTGACCAGTATGAGGTGATAGCTTATTGTTGTTTTCATTTCCATTTCTCTAATAATTAGTAATATTGAGTATCTTTTCATGTGTTTTTTGACCATCTTTATATCTTCTTTGGAGAAATGTATATATTAGGTCTCCTAAACATGGGATCTCTGAGACCAGTTCATGTCTACTTAAAATGGCTAGCTTTAGGGAAGAGTCAGCTTTCATTTATTTTAAAAAAATGTAATAAATATACTATAAAGAGTATGAAGACTTCTCTAACCATTTCCCACTGAAATATAAGTTCCATGAAGACAGGGCCTTTGCATCTTTTGTTATCCATTGGATCCTCAATGCTTAGAAAAGTATCAAGAGTCTACATCATAATATTCATAATGCTATTCATTAATAACATTTAAGAATCTTCATTGAATGAATGAACCATTCTGGATAAAAGTGATCTTTTTTCTAAATAAGTTTCATTGCTTCATGGGATATATCAATTTTGATGTTTAACAGGTGCCTTATATTTTCTAATATGTTTGAGGTATTTGAAAGAGTTTTATAACAGTGTTAATCACAGTCATCAAAAACATAGAATAGAATTTTAGGATGAATTGTATGCTTTCGAAATTCATAAATTGAAATCCTAGCCCCCAGTACCCGAGGATATGACCTTAAATGGAAATAGAATCATTGCAGTTGTAATTGTTAAGATGAATGCACCAAGGTGGGCTCTAATCCCATCTGACTTATGTTCTTATAAAAAGAGGAATTTTGTACACAGGCAGCACACAAGGAGAATGCTACGTGAAGATGAAGGCAGAGATTGGGGAGATGCTTCTATGAGTCACAGAACAGTAAAGATTGCCAGAAGACCACCAGAAGCTAGGAAGAGGCATGGAACAAATTCTTCCTTATAAGCCATCAGATGGGACCAACTCCAACAACACCTTAATCTGGGACTTCCATCCTCTAGATTGAGACAATCAATTTCTGTTGTTTAATGCATCCAGCAATACTCTATTATGGCAGTCCTAGCAAACCTACACAAGTAGTTTAACCAAAAAATAATTCACTACATATTGGATAATTAAATGAAAAATTCTATGAAGCTACAGAACAGCCTTCCTCATTAAAACTGTTTAGCACATTTAGCATATTAATTACTGCTGAATTATGCATCAGTGTTTGTCATTTACTTTAAAATATTAATTTACTGATTCTCAGTGTTTCTTCAACTTTCAATTTATTTCAACTCAATCTAATAAGAGATTATCAGATGCCAATTGGGTTCTTATTCCTATGGCACCTACTATAGAGATTATGAAAATAAGCAGCATGAGAACCGTACTCAATTTATCTATACTTTTCTTTGGAATCAAGGTCTATCGCCTTTAAAATAAGCTAATATTGCTAGAAAGAATGCATTCAAATGACAAATTTATGGGAAAATGATATGAAAGAAACTGTGAATCAAAAGAAGATGTGGGAATTGAGGGAGGTCATCAAATATGTGTAACCCTTTGATGGGGGTACATGGTGCTAGAGGTATGGAGAATGCCACACTTGATACTGGTTAAAAGGAAATGAGTAAGCTGATCAATCTAATTAGATATCAAAATAAATACTAGAGAGAACTGAAAGATAAGTGTTGATAGGTGAAGGCAATCAGACTCCTGAAATATCCATCTTTTGACCAATTTTATTATATATATATTAAAATGGGAAAAATACTACAAAAATTCAGCTCTATAATAACCGAACTATAGTAAACTTAAAAGATAAAACAACTCATTCAGAGCCAAGGAAATGAAACACTAGAATCCCATTCCTGGGAGATAACCACTGTTAAGACTTTGGTGTATAGTCCTGCTGCTGCTGCTGCTGCTGCTAAGTCGCTTCAGTCGTGGCCAACTCTGTGCGACCCCACAGACGGCAGCCCACGAGGCCCCTCCATCGCTGGGATTCTCCCGGCAAGAACACTGGAGTGGGTTGCCATTTCCTTCTCTAACGCATGAAAGTGAAAAGTGAAAGTGAAGTCGCTCAGTCGTGTCCGACTCTTAGCCACACCATGGACTGAAGCCCACCAGGCTCCTCCGTCCATGGGATTCTCCAGGCAAGAGTACTGGAGTGAGGTGCCATTGCCTTCTCCTAGACAGACATATTCATATATGTATGTATACAAATCCATGTATACATAGACACATGTATATACTCATATATTTTTCTAAAATAGACTCACATAATACAAGCCATTAAATGTTTAACACCTTTTCACATTGCTAAATATTATATTTTATTAAATTTTAGAATATAGTTGATTAACAATGATGTGTTAGTTATACCAACTAACTGGTATATTTGAAGTGATATAATTATATACATACAAGTATTCTACTTTTTCAAATTCTTTTCCCTTTAAGGTTATTGAATATTGAGCTGAGTTCCCTTTGCTATTCAGTAACTCCTTGTTGGTAAATACCATAGTGAAATGTTCTTCTATAGCACTGTAAGGTGTATGGCCACACAAGATTCCATTAGTGGACATGTAGAAGTTTTTTGCTGGTGTATACAGGCCAGTGATTTCATTCGCTAAGTTCTAATTAAAAGATGCTTACTCCTTGGAAGGAAAGTTATTACCAACCTAGATAGCATATTGAAAACAGAGACATTACTTTGCCAACAAAGGTCCATCTAGTCAAGGCTATGGTTTTTCCAGTGGTCATGTATGGATGTGAGAGTTGGACTGTGAAGAAAGTTGAGCGCTGAAGAATTTATGCNCAACCTAGATAGCATATTGAAAACAGAGACATTACTTTGCCAACAAAGGTCCATCTAGTCAAGGCTATGGTTTTTCCAGTGGTCATGTATGGATGTGAGAGTTGGACTGTGAAGAAAGTTGAGCGCTGAAGAATTTATGCTTTTGAACTGTGATGTTGGAGAAGACTTTTGAGAGTCCCTTGGACTGCAAGGAGATCCAACCAGTCCATCCTAAAGGAGATCAGTCCTGGGTGTTCTTTGGAAGGAATGATGCTAAAGTTGAAACTCTAGTACTTTGGCCACCTCATGCAAAGAGCTGACTCATTGGAAAAGACTCTGATGCTGGGAGGGATTGGGGGTAGGAGGAGAAGCAGATGACAGAGGATGAGATGCTGGATGGCATCACCGACTCGATGGACGTGAGTTTGAGTGAACTCCGGGAGTTGGTGATGGACAGGGGGGCCTGGTGTGCTGCAATTCATGGGGTCGCAAAGAGTCGGACACGACTGAGTGACTGGACTGAACTGAACTGACCCTTTGTTACTAAGCAAACAGGACTTTTAAAGTAAAGCATCCATTGCAAACTATTACATTTAGATTGGATAAACAACCAGGTCCAATATATAGCACCAGGAACTGTATTGAATATCCTGTGATAAACCATAATGGAAAAGAATATTGTAAAAGAGTGTGTATATATGTGTACACGAGTCACTGTGCTGTGCAGCAGAGATTGGCACTGCATTGCAATCAACTGTACTTCAATAACAAAATTAAAAGCAAAGCATCCATTGTTAACCCAAGGATCTGGGATGTTGCTAAACCTTAAGCAGCCCTTCTGGAGTCTTTGATCACTTAGTAACTTGGCCTCTGAAGGCTTTCACTTCTTTTCATTATTTGGTTTGTTTTCCTTTGTATCCTCAAGGCTTCTTAGACTTTACAATTTAATGCTATGTGTCTGTGACATTAAAAGGGCATAAAAGTATGACTTAGTTTGTAATAGGGAGGCAACATCACTCATAGATGAGATCACTGCATTACCTGGAAACCCTCCCAGGCTCTGTCTTATTGATACTCTGCCTTATGGGTTAGAACACAAGCTTGTTAATAGTATTCCCTTCAGTAACATTACTTTATGTGAGAGCAGTGATTTAGAATCACTGCACTGTGGTATTCAAAAATTCAAAATGAAAGAAAATATCAAGGTTAAGGCAAAGTTTTATTTTGCTATGAAAATATGTTTCATAAAACGCCAGTATGAAGGAATATAATTTAACTCAAATTTGTAGAGTGTTGATAAGGTTCCTTATAATGCTTGGTTAGAAGTACCTAACCTTTAAATGCTTTTTATTGTGCCATAAGCAGTCCAGCTTCTTTTACCATAAATGTTTCATTGTAAGACTTAAGTGTTTGGAAGGTTCAAGATGAACATTTCTATTTTGCTGTTTATACATGGTTCTTTTTGACCTTGGCAAATAAGGTCAAAAAAAAAAAAAAAAAGCTTTAGCATTTTCAGTGGTTAAAGATATAAACGCTTACTGTCTATCTGACTTTACTAGTATTGTATCTGCTTTTCTTCTTTCCTTCTCTCTGTCTCTGCCTCTCTCTTTCTGTCTCTATCGCTCTTACACACACACACACACACACACACACACACACACACACACAC